>CM065394.1:35965000-36065000 GCA_033060915.1 Euryodendron excelsum
TCACTATGCTGTTATTCTTCACATCCTTCGATATGTCAAAAGCACCATGTTCCATGGTTTACATTTCTCTAGTCAGTCATCTCTTCAGCTTCATGCCTACTCTGATGCTGATTGGGCCGGAGATCCTATGGATCGACATTCTACCACTGGCTTCTGCTTCTTTCTAGGCGATTCTCTTATCTCTTGGCGTAGTAAGAAGCAAACCCTTGTTGCTCGTTCTAGCACTGAGGCTGAGTATCGTGCTCTTGTTGACGCCACACAGGAACTCCTCTGGATTCGATGGCTTCTTCAGGACATGGGCGTCCAGCATTCTGGGGCTACTATGCTTCATTGTGACAATCACAGTGCCATACTGATTGCTCACAATGATGTCTTTCATGATCGTACCAAGCATATTGAGATTGATTGTCACTTCATTTGCCAGCATGTGGTTCGCGGTGTGGTTCATCTTCTTCTTATTTCTTCTGCTGATTAGACTAGACCGCTGATATATTCACCAAGTCTCTTCTACCTGGTCGGTTTGATGTTCTCGTCACCAAACTCAAGTTGATCTTTATTAAACCTCCTTGAGTTTGAGGGGGGGTGTTGATGTATATATATGTGTATATAGCCTGAGGATAATTTTGTCTTTTTTTCTCTTTCTAGAGTTAGCTTATATATGTGTTGTTTCTATTCATTGTATAGTTACTGCTTTTATATATACCAGTTAATATTTTTCCTCTTTGCTTTTTTCTTTGTCTCTTTTTTCATATTCAACAATATGTATATTATATATATATATATATATATTTCTTCATCATTCTAACACTCCTCTCGTAATACATGTAGGTCTCATCCTCTTCTGTTGGCGAAGTTGCACACTCCTACCTAGTCCGTGAGACCCATGAATACTGTGAGACACATAGTCCTTTCTCAAGGATAATAGCACAAGCCTCGATAAATTCTCTATATTTTCACTTCAATGCTAGAGCAGTTATGGAGCTTCTTACAATAGACATGCATTCAGTGACCTCTATTGTCTCTAAATAAACCTCCAAACCCTGCTGGTCCCGGATTTTCTCTCGAGCTATCATCTCTATTGAGCTTCAATTTATCTACCAATGGAATACACAACTTAACACAATAAGGATGAATTTGGTGATGCAATATCACAAGAAGAAAAGGATACGGAAACATTTCCTGCTGTGTTGGTGGGTTTTTTTTTCCTGATCTTGCTGGCGTAATATTGCAGCGCTGGAGGCTCGAAGGGGAGGGTGCAATAGATAATCGGCGATCAGGAAGCCAACACGTGGCCTGGATGGATGGATGTATTCTCAGAGGACAGTTCATCCGATTGGATCATCCACGTCAGATCTCCATGTGGTGGACATCACTTGTTGCAGAAGTATTTAATACGCAATGTCACATTACAAAAACTCCCCACTCATTCAATTGAAGGATGTAAGGCTTAGGAAGCCTGAATTTTGTGGTGCAATTCCAGTTGGATGCAATGCAATGCAGCTTATGAGTTGCAAAGAATAAATACAATATGGATGATGTAATCAAGTGCCTTTTTTTATTACTTCTTCATTATGTAATAAATATCTCAAATTAGTATGATATTCATTATATTAACACAATATTAGTACCCTATAAATAGATATATAATATAATTACTATATCCTATTAATATAATGTCAGTCGAATAATATATGTAAAGTAAAATATAATATACTAATGTATAAATAATTACACTTTACCTTATAATTTAAAAGTAAACACATAACCCTCTTATAGTTTAAACTTACTTATAAGTGAATGAAATCATGACATATTTAATAAAACGATAAAAATATCCCTACAAATAACAACACTTTATTTTGACACAAAAAATAGAATAACCTCTTCCATTTTAAAGAAATGAAATGACAAAAATATCACTGTAACAAAACTATTATTAAATCTTAACAGTTTTAATCAATTTTACAGTTAAATTTAAAAAAACTAGATAAAGTAACCACCGAAGGTTTATCTAGTTTTTTTCACACCACAAAGGGTGAAATATAATTACCCCTATAATATAACACTATCTCTGATGTTGATATTCATGAATATAATCCTTATTTATGCATAATAATATAACATTAACATGTCCCACTACCCCGGGACTAACTAATTACCCACACGACAAATTTTTTTTTTTTTTTTTTTGGCAAACATACAATTTTCTGAGAACCTCAGGTGTAGTCAAATTCATTGCCTTTTGCCGAACAGGGCAGTATACATTTTCCATCCTCGAAACCAAAATAAAAATGTTACAGCAAGTAAAATCAACAGAGAGAAAAAAAAAAAAGCAATCTCTTTTAAAAAAGCTAGACACCAAACATCAAATCCATAATTTTGGATACCACAGATTTCGCGGGGGAAGCAATGGTACCAGCTGCTACCTGCCGGGAACTACTACTTCCATTTTGAAGATAGTAGGGGCGAGGAGAGGCCCTCAAAGGGTTTGGCTCTGAGCTTTTACTCAATGGTGCAGGGGACAAAGTCATGAATCCTTGATTGTTCAGCCTTTCATTCAGAGCCTGGCGTTGTGCTGGATCAACTGTCTTCACTCCGACAATGAGAACTCCATTTATTTGCATTCCATTCTTGTTGAGAGCTTTTTGAGCATCAAATCCATTCTGCACCAGCAAACGAAAAAACAAATGAATGACTGTTGTATAGTATTATTGGCAGCATATAGCCAATACTGGCACGTAAAGGGAACAAATGGTATCAGCTGCAGCAAAATCATAAGGAAAACGTTTTCGATGATGAATACTATAGGGTAAAGCACAATGAAAGGGCACAGACATGCAGCTTCGGCCTTCCATACACATGACATGGCATAGATCACAACTAACAAAAACGATTAGTTAGGCGGCCAAAAAAAAATTGATTTTTGATCCCTGTGGTGTTAATATGCTTGCTATAATAAATAACTCTCAAGTATGATAAATAGATATAATTTCCAAAAACACGTTTTGTAAGCAGTATTATACTGTGCAACAATACAATCAAACTAGAATTTCTATTAGTCTTTGCATACTTATGTTTCACATTGCTCTTCAAGAAGTTTGTGTCCTCAACCTAAGACCAATCCACTGTAAACAACTGCAAACCCATCACTAACTTGTTTAAAACATTTAAGTACAACTCTTATATGTCTCAGCAATTTTACTAGATATACTTCTGGTGGAATAAATCACTAAAGAATTTATACCCCTACCGTTGGTTCAGCAAATAAAAGAGAAAAGAACACAACACAATCGGATTTTATAGCAAATAAAACATAATAAAATAAAAAGCAAAGAACATATCCCTAGATTTTCCATCGGGTTTTCCAACGGTAACAAGAAAAGCAAAGACATCTTCTAATTTTTATCACAAAACATAATAAGTAGTTGAACTGCTAACTGAACACACGATTCAAAAATAAAAATGAGTGCTATCAGCTTGCAGCAATTTTGAGCCCACAGATGACCTTTATAATTAGCTACTTGAACATGAACATTCTTTACATGTACCACCAACTTGATTTTACAATCCTATTCAGCATAAATTTCTACGAAGAATGACTCACAAGCTTTCCAGTACAAAAAATGATAATGCCATAAGCCTGCAGAGAAAAGATATGAAGGATACCACAAAGAGACTCTTCTCCAAAGAAGTTGAACTGCCTGATAACTCGAAGGCTAACCAAAGATTGACTCTAATAGTAAGATTAGATTCCTCTTCTGCTCTCAGAGTTTCTTGATTCTCAAGGAAACCCTTTTTAAATTGTTACATGAGCATTAATTTTTAAACATTTACCACCTTGTTAGTTTCCATTCCTATTTAGCATATATTTTTAAGTAATGAAGATGACTTGCATGACCTTGCTAACTTTCTTTTGCCAAAACAAGAATATCAGAAGCCTAGAGGAAACAAATACAGAATAAAATTATACGACATCAATGCTGAACGATAGTATTCCAATGTGAACGGCTCAAACTTGAAATTACAGGACCGGGCAAAACCTGATACAAGACGTGCATCCAATTAGCATTTCTGGGACCCGGAACATGTTTCAAAATCACACCGCATTTTTCAAACTCCCGCAAAACAAAATTGGTATCCCCTGGGGAAAATCTGGAAGGAAAATTAAGGAATCTTATCAGTGATACCGTATCACTAGTCGAACATAAAATTTACACAAAAGTAGCACATACAAAATACCCATTGTAATAAACAGAAAGGGTATAAGCATGAAGTGGAATGCACAGATGCAGATCCTAGGAGATGAAGTTTCCAGCAGTCATTCCACAGAAGTATGAAAACCCACCAGTACACATAAGAAACCTGACTCACCAGTAGAAACTCGTTTTCAACAACTATACATTCTGATAAAGCCCATCTGTTGTTGCCGGTTCTCATTAGAATCAACTAACACAATATTAGCTACACTTGCAACAAATAATTTTGGATACCAGAGCCATCTTTGACTAACTCCTTAAAATTATATTGTGTTGTAACGTCAGCAACAAGACCATTGTCGTCAGAGTGTATTCAAAATCATTTGATAGTCAAAGGGAATCATAAGATGAGATGCACTGATATAGAAAAATATATTCTTATCCCACAGGCAGGGTTTCAATGATATATATTAACATGATAATAAATTCCTCAATAATCATCAGATTAACCTCATAACGTTCTCAACCTCTATTGAAAAAAGAGAAGGCAAAATACAAATTGGACAAGAAATTTACAAAATGAGGTTTCAACTTTCAACCATAGAACATAGCCCTCAACAAGTATCAAAACATCCTTTTGGTTTGTTATTCTAATGGGCTTGAAAATAGAGCCATTTCAGAATCATTTTGGAAACGTAAAAAATTTCAGAAACACATTGAAATGTTTGAAAACTAAAACAAAAACCTATAAAAATTGTATATATAAGCTTAATAATTCAGTAATTGAACATGGCTGAGGTCTATATATGAATTCACATTGTAGAGGGTCTCAAGGTGAAACACTAGAGAGGTAGATATTGCTGGCAATTGCCTAATGGAGGAAGTCATTGTGGGTGAAGCACAAGGCTAACAAAGATATGAGATAGAAAAGTTGGCAGTTAGGGCAACAAATGACATCATCAACTAACTCGACATAACAGAATTGATATGATCTCATCTTGACTTGACTTGTTTGTTAGCTAAGAAGCACAGACACTTCTAAGGAGGTGTTGTAACTGTGTCGGATACCGACACTTCCCAACACATGTCAAACACGTTTCCAGACGTGTCATATTATTGTATATTTTTAATGACAATACACACTTCGGATAATTAGAAAGCATGCATTTTTGTCTCTTAGACACTTGAAATACATTATAACTTTGAAAAAAATAACACGGGATCCAATGGTTTGTAGATGTTACGTTCATATACATAGCAAATAAAATTTATATAAAATATATTTTTTTTTATAGCCCGACCGTGTCCGTATCTTCATTTTTTAAAAATCACTGTGTCTCTTATTCGTACCCGTGTCTGTGTTTGTGTTTCTTAGTTTATTAGAGTAGATGTGTTAGCTATTTATAAATGTACTTACAAATTCTTGGAGACCAAGCAATATGGAGTTGTCAAGTGTCCAAGGGATCAAGTAGAAATTGTGTCTTCACCTAGTCGAGCCCTTGCACTCACAGTGCGGCCCCATGAATTTTACAAAGGGGAGGAAAACGTAAAAATTATTAAAAAAAAAATTAGTGGTGGACAACTCAAATTTAAGTTTTACAATGAAGAACAAATGTTGAAATGAGTTAAAAAAAAAAAACTAAAAAAACTTTTGGAAAGGATGCAAGGTAAAATTAATTGCACTTTAGTAGGGTTAATGTACTATTTTTTGACCACATATACTTGTAAATATGTAGGACCAAAGAAAAAAATTTTAAACTTTGAAGGGGCAAGGTAATATTTTTTAATTTTTAGAAGGGGGTGGGGGGGTGCCAGATTACCATTTCTCCTTCTAAATACCCAAAATATACAGTATGTTAGTGGAATTTTCATAAACTTACCGGGGGCCATGGCCCCTACCCGCCCCCCATGTCCGTCAGCCAAGGATTAAAATTTCGTTTCGAAGGGTAGTTTCGGTGCGCTCGGAAATGGAAACGTTTCGAAAACATGATGGAAATAGAGAAAAAATGGGAAACATAAAGAAATATTTGGAAACATAACTCAAACTTTATTAATATATAATTTTAATGCTAATATAACAATAATGGAATATGTTTAAGGGTTATGTATTCATTGGGACTATAGAAGGGATATGTTTAAGGGGTATATGCTTAATTGTATCCTATTCATTAAGGAGAATATATCCAATATCACATTGCCTTTTCTTTTTTTTTTTCTTTTTCTGGAGGCTATGAAGTCATATCCTTTCCTTTTGATGTAATATCTGCAAAAAAAAAAAATTCACAATCGCTACTAAAATTCACCCTCTTTAAGTTATACATAAACAACATAAATTAACTATAAATTATATGTCCAATGTTTTTTTTCATATTCAAAATACTTATTTCAATTATTCCCTCTTAGCCTAACTCTCTAAGTGAGAGATATTTTTATTAAAAAAATTGAGTTTCTTTAATAAATCAAAATTTAAAAAGTTCAATAAAAAAGATAATAAATTTATTTAGTGCATGTATATATAACAATAACAGCAATAAATATTAAATACATGTTATTAACTTATTATATAGACCAAAAAAAGAAATTATAAAAATTAATTAACAACCATTCATGTTAATTACTTTTAAATATATAATTTAAGATCTATATATAGTTAATTACAAACATTTTTTCAAATTAGTAATAATGTATATATTTGTTAAGTCTACAACCTATAAATATATTATAGATATATATATTTTACTCAATAGCTCAAAGGGCCAAAGTCCATTTTTATATTTCAAACAAATTAATTATAACATAAACATTAACATAAATATATATCTATATCTATATCTATATTTAAATCTAATCTAAATCTAAATTACTCAGTTTCGCCGAAGGATCAACCATCTGACTGCCGCACGAAGAGAGAGAGAGAGAGAGAGAGAGAGAAGAGCATGGAGAGAGAGAGTCGCACAAAGAAAGAGAAAGAGAGAAGGGGCCAGAGATATGGATTTTTTTATTTTCTGTAAAGAAAGAAGAAGATTCGAGCAAAGAAGAGGAGGAAGAAGATGTTACCTGGAGTACTCTATGGCTGGACCTGGGTCCTAGAGGAGCCTGAATTACCAAAACCCAAGCTTAGATCTAAACTTCTGAAGGAGTGAATCTTTTTCTCTTTGTCTTCTATCTCTTCCTTTAGTTTTTTTGAAAATTTTAGCTTTGTTTCGACACATTATAGAGTTTCCATCGAAACAATGTTGTTTCCATCGAAACACACCGAAACGATGTCGTTTCCATCGAAACCATGGAATTTCGTAAATCCATCATTGTTTCGCTTCGGTTTCCAGCGAAACCGAAATGTTTCAGTTGTTTCCAACGAAACGAAACGAAATTTTGATCCATGCCGTCAGCCACTATGCACTCAGACACCAAGCCATGTGATCCCATGTGATCCCCTTATCCTAAAAAGGATCATAATGTAGTCCAGAGAACACACCATGATGGCATAAAAAAACTCACGGAGCTACCCAAGTCTTGCCAACTGACCCAAGCTAAAACCAATTAGGTTATGGGAAAGGACTCTTGCCTGAGAGTCTCATTTCTCTTGAGGTCAACACGGTCGTCTCCACTTTGACCTTGTTGTGCCCTCTGTTTTAAGTATGAAAATCTTTTGAGTCATGTCAGGCAATTTGTGACCTCATGTGATATATTTTCCAACACCAAGGTGCTTAGGCGCTTCAATTTTCATTTTACTCATTAAACAAATGTGATTCAGTTGATATGGCCCACACACATAAAGGGCACATGTACAATCTAAAAGCAAATGCCAATGCAAAGCATGAATTCTTAAATTAATGTCAAATAAATCAATTTTATCAAACACTTGCTAATGATTCTAATTATGCATAAGTTTCCAACCAAAGAAGATTTCATCGAAAATAACAATAATAATAATGATATTAATAATAAACAAAGGTTAAATAAGTTCCAAGGTGCAAGGAGTTCCTTTATGTGAACAAGGTTAAAACTTAAAAGGGTCATTTTAATAATGTCAAGACAAACCTTCCCATTTTCAATCACACACACAAGTTATTATAGACCAGAGGCAACGCATAATTATTTAGAAAGAGAAAGTTTAAACAATACCCATAAACGGTGACCCATTCTTCCTCGTCAAGGTTTCCCACAGGTAAGGAATTCCTCTGCATTTCCGGTCTCGCGACTTCCCTAGGAGGTGGAAGCGTAATCAAAGCACCCGGCTGTACCACACCCTCGACCGGCGAACCTTTTCCCTTCTCATCTTGTTCAGCAGTACCCCCACTCTTCCCAGGCGACCACCAACTGGAACTCGCCATGGGGCTCTGCTGACTTTGCTGCTGCCCACCCACTACAGCATACGAAGTGCTCGCCTCGGACTTGTTTTTTGGAGTTGAGAACTGCCGTCCCAAACCCTGGACCGGAGTTCGTGGGTCCGACTTGATTTCCGGCGACACCGGATAGTCCGGAATTCCAGATTCTGGAGAGAAGTCCGACCGGTCCTCTAGGGTGAACACCGGGGGAGGCGGAAGATCTGAGTTGGCAAAATTCTCACGCCATAGAGCCGAAACAGCCGCTGCCTGACCTGGAGTAGTGAATTTTCCTCCTCCTCTACGGGTAGAAACAGGCGACGCCAAATCATGGAAGAACAACGATTGCCTTCCAGATTTGGGAGTTCTCTGTATTGTGGAGCTCATTTTCCTCTAGTAGGCCTATAAATCAACAGTGAAACACTTGAAGACAACGAAGAAAAAAACACTCACAGACAAAAATAAATATAATTAAAGATAATGAACATTCATATATATACATACACAGGCACAAATAAATACGCAAAAGCCACAGCTCAGTCAGCTGATATTTGAATTTGGGGAAAATTATCGGTTCCCATCGCAACTACATACATATATCAAGAGAGAGAGAGAGAGGTGCCTGGTCGGCCTGCGTCTGGACACTGGTGTTTGAAGCGTAGAGGATGGATGAGTGTTTTGAAATTTGGGATGCTTTTTAGAGCCAAAGCACCAAATGAGAAACCCTAGCATGAAGGATTTTGTCGAGGGGTATTAACTTTTAATATTAGAAAGATAAATTTTACTTAGACCCCTTAAGTTTGGCGTATCGGCACCTGGATCTAATATTTTTTAAAAATAAGCACCAGACCCCTCGAGGTTTTGTGTATCGGCAGCAACACCCCTACTGTAAGCCCCGTTAATAATTTTCCATTTGTTGACTGTATTGACCATACGAATTGACCATTATACCCTCCCATGCATTAAAAAAAGAGGAGAAAAGATAGGTGATAGTTTCTTCTTCCTTCTGTATTCTTTTTTTCTCTTTTCTTCTTCTTCATTTTTTTGTTTTCTTTTTCCATCCTATCATATTTTCTCTCTCTCTACTGTCATTGTGTTTTTCCAAAAGTGAGAAGACCGTTAGGCTCATTGTGGTTTTTCAAGCAAAAAAATAAAGCCACCAAAAGTCTAAGCCAAGTAGAGTATAATAATGGATCCATATATCATGCAAAATAGATGACAAATCCAATGCCATACCTGCGAGACTTCATTGCCTAAAAAGAAATTAGCTGATCAATTTTAAAGAAAAACCAAATAACTTGAAGGTAGCAACACTTGTTTATAAATTGCAAAAAAAAATTAATAATAAAAAAAAAAGCAAACAAGATAAAGGAGGAGATAAAAGAGAATAACAGATCTTTAGGGTCCGTTTATTAATACTGTCAGTTTTTATTTTTTATTGTGTGTTTTTGTTATGTGTTTTTGCTGTGTGTTTTTTGTGATTTGATAATGAACGTTTATAGGTTATCGTTGTGCCAATAATACTAGACTAATATTTTGGTAAGAGAAAATACACCCATTTTAATATTTTTAATTTTATAAAAAACTAAAAAAAAATATTTAAACAAACACCGTTTTTTATTTTTAAAAAAAATATAAATAATAAACGTTATCAAACCTGGCCTTAATAGCATATTCTCAGCCCAGCCAAATCTGTCAAATCCGATACAAAAACTTTATTCATTTATATGGATCAGTTGCGAAAAGGTAAAAGCAAAAAGGATAAGGACAGAGAGAATGTTAAGAATAGTTAGCAACCGGTAGGATAAAAATGGTGGTGTGGTAGATTTAGGGAGAGAGAGAGAGAGAATAAAACATGGATGCGGGTCTACAGTAGAGGCAACGGAGATTATGGTTTTCTCAACATATCAAACATTAAGAACTCTAACTTCTCTGGGTAGCCACCAACATTCAATCCACTTAAAACATAAACCAAATCAAACACATCATCGTAAAAGGAGAATCTATAGTCTAAACTCAAATACAGAGGAAAAAAAAACTATTTTGCAGCAATGTATTCGCTATATCGGGCATCAATGTTCGATGTCTATTAATAATAGATTTCATTTTTGACCTCTGTTTTTTATTTTTTTATGGTTTTTAGATATAGAGTGAGGGATGCATGAAAGAGGGAAGACGGTCTTCAACCATGGTGGTTCCTAGAGAAAGAAGGAAGAGGAAGAAGACGGTGGTCATGACGGACAATTGTAGTGAAGGAAGCGGGCTTGGTTTCATCCCACAATTGATTGAGGAGAGTGAGGGTGGTGGAGCTGGATGGAGAAGGGGGAGGAAGAAAGAGTGAAAAAAGGGAAGAGAGAGGAAGGATAGGTGTTCAGTCTGTTGACTAAAACGAGGAAAGAAAAATATCTCTGTTAAAGATATGTTGTATTTGCATATACAGTTCTATGTATATATATAGCATGTGAAAAGTAAATGATATCCCTAAAATGTAACAGATGTGGACGAAAATTAACGGTAAGGGGTTTAGGTGCTAATTTTTAAAATTTAGTAGAACTACGTGCCATATGTGAAAATTTATGTGAAACTAGGTGCCAACTCGTACAACGCATTGAAGCAAGAGTTGTTCAAATCATAAATCTTTAATTTAAAATTTACAATAATTAATTATACAATCGTATCGTATTTTTAAAATATAAATAGATATTAATATATATGGTATTTTATTTAATTATAATTATATTTTTAAATATTAAGTTCAAAAAAAGTCCTAACAATCTGAAATTATATATTTATTTTATCTATCTTACAAAACTAATCTTATCTTATATATATATATACTAGGTGTCAACTCGTGCAATGCACGAAAAATAACACTTTAAAATTCACAATAAAATTGTTATAAGTGATTAATTCATAAAAATTAATATATTTTAAATTATGAATCACAATTGACGTCCATCCATCAAAAAATAATGTCAATTAATAGATCATATTTTGTGGTATATATAACTTTAGAGCTCTATGGGGTTAAGTGGTTGAACTTTAATAATTTTTTCAAAGAATTTATGTAGTTGAATATTAGTGAATTGTTCTATGGATAAAAACCAAGTATATATTATTAATTATGAAGTAGTTTAATAAAATTCAAAAAATCTTATCCATGATATCAACTATTATTTTAAATAAAAATTAAAAGAGATTTTAAGTATGCAATGAAAAATTAATTGGTAGGTCTCGATCCACTATTATTTTTAAATAAAAATTAAATGCAATAGACAACTTAATTAGAAACTTAATAGTTTCTTTTTAAAATATGAAACTTAATCAGATTACTATTAATAAATACAATACTCAAGTAGGAAACTTATACTATCATACATATAGATACGTATAATCCCAAAAGGAACTCATACATATTTATACATATAAAATGATTAATAAGGATATTCATTGTATATAATTCTTTTTGAAATAAAATTTGTGTGACAAATAAAAAACTTAATGGGATAAATATTTTCATTATTTCTGTGACATGTTATTTTAAAAATATAAGAACATACAAAATACCACCTAAAAAAGAGGTAAAAATATTTTTGGCACTTGTAGAAGACGTAAAATCCTATTATATCTCTAAAAAGGTTAACATTTGTAGAATCTTATTCATATCACTCTAGTCTTTGGTAGCCTTTATCATAATGGAAATCCCATTGTATGTATTCGCCCATTGAATTACGTAGGACGCTTCTTTTCTCTTTTCTCTTTTTGTGTAAATGGTAAAGCCGTAAAACACTTCAATTCATGTGTTTGCAAACTTACATTTCGATTCCTTTGGTGGATTCACGTGATCTAGGAGTAATAATAAAGAGTCCTTTAATTTTAGTTAGCTTTCAATGATAGTTTAATATATTTGGATTAGTATATATTATATGAAATTAAGTGATCTTTATCTTTGAATGATAGTATAATATCTTTAGATTTATAATATATTTAATAATTATCTAATCAATTGTTAATAAATTCAATAGTTATCTAATAAATTGCCCCTATGACGTGATATTTTAAAAATATAAGCGTATTTAGAGCGCCACGTAAGAGTGAAACAAATTATAAAGGTAAACACAACTTTATATATATATATATATATATATGATTACAAAACTAATATATTGTATCGTATCTCTAAAATGTAAATAGATATTGACATATATATATGATATTTTATTTAATTATAATCACTTTTAATATAGATATTAAGTTTAGAAAGAGTCTGACAATCTGATATCTGATATTATATATATGTATCTTATCTATATTACAAAACTAATCTTATCTTATCTTATATATATATATATATAGATCTTACAAAATTGATCCAGTGAATTTAATAAAAGAATAAATTTAATAGTTATCTAATCAATTGCCCTTGTGACGTGGCATTTTAAAAGTATCTAAACATTTAAAGCGCTACGTAAGAGAGATGCAAAATATAAGAGCAAACATAACTTATATATATATATATATATGTATGTATGATTTACTCATATTACAATTAACTCGAAATGACATATAATTTAGATAAATTACACTTTTTTCCTTATTATTTATGTTTAATCTCACTTTAATTCCTAATTTTTTTTATTGTAACGATCTATCACCTACAAAGTCAAGTTGCAATATGGACCTTGTCACTGGTTGTTCATCTTAAAAAAATGCCTATGATGAACTAAATGAGGTTTGGTGTAAAAATTATACAATGGATTTACTAATTCCAGTCTATAACTAGGGATATAAACCAATTAAGACCCAACTTCTATACATATATTGTTTTATAATATAATTAAGTTTGTTTTGGATAAGTTATAATATTATTAATATCTTTTAATTTTATTGATTATTATAAGTAAAATTTTTAGGAAGGTTTGATTCAATGCGCGAATCAAGTTAACTAGCGTGAACTATCTACAAGAAAAGAAGACAATGAGAATGCATCGATCCTGTTTGAACTAAAGACACTCCAATGATTAAGTTTGCAAACTTAAACATAATGAATTAAATGAAGTATTAGAGCTAGAACTCAAGTGAACATACTTTACCCTTTTAGTGCATGAAGTATTTAAAAGTTTCTGAATGTGATGTTCCTTTTACAGGTTAGAATCAACCTCTTCTTAAGAATCTCCTTTTTTTAGTCGGTTTAATGTATTGGACTTATCTTTTATTCATTTTAGTCCAGGTCAGTTTAGAATTCTTCGCTTACTGGACTTGTCTTACTAGGCTCAGTTTACCCCATCGGGCCTGTTCTCTCAAGATCGGGCTTGGCTTATTTATTACTTGGGCTTTCTGTGTTATTTTGACTCACAGTTATGGCTAGATATTAAGAAAATAATTTCAAAGAACAAGATATTAACCATTTTATATTAGGTACATTTACAAATAGATGTCAGTCTCTATAACATAATCAGACCCGTGAATTCAATGGATTAAGTGATCAGTTGGTCTGAAATTGGAGGATTAACCAAGATTAGTTTATTAGGTTTAATCATAATTTGATTTAGCGTACCCATGCACACACTTAGCATGCACATGATATAATCGTTTTGAGTCTTTTAACTAGTTAGTACGTTTGTTTATGCCAGATCATCCTGAATCCATGTACTCAGATATCATATCTAGCAATACACGAGTAGGCTTAGGCTGCAACGGAGGCGAGTAGTGTAATATTCAACATTGGTCTGAAAAATTATCATATTTTAAAAGGACAATGTTATACAAACAAGAAATTTAAACAAAATTTTCATATATGATGTGTTTAAATGAGAACATTTCACTTCATCCATGACTTTTAATTAAAAAGTTGTCACTATTATGTTATTTATAATTTTTTTAAAAGAATAACATCTTTTATTTTGAAAATATGCTTAAAATAAATTTCTTTTTTTTCTCAGCCAATCTCAAACGATATATATCCACATATTTTTGGGTCAGGACTCAATCACCCCTCTCCACAAGGGCCTTTCGAAAGGCCAGAGGACCCACGATCTAGAATTTTTTTATTTTTTATTTTTTCTTTTAAGCTTTCAAGCGTAAGACCATCGTGCAAAAGATTATGCAAAAGAGCTAGCTCAAGTAATTTTATTTTTTTATTTAGTAATCTTATCATAATTATTAGTGCCTCAAGCTATTTTTTTACTCAAATTTAATTTTTTTTAAAAGTTTCAAAATATGATTAAATTTGTCTTATTTATGTTATAAGTCAATCTGAAATAAGTTTCAAATAAGTCGAATAAAGTTAAGCTCAAATAACTTAGTTTATTTTATAGCGCTGCATTAGCCTCACATTAATAATTTTAATGAAAAATTTTCACACTCAGACCACTATCATTTTGATTATGTTTCTTGGGATAATTTTACAGCATAGGACCAAAAAATTGCAAGTTTTTTTTTATAAATACATACATACATGGAGAATAAACAAACAATTTTAGATTTACCAATATACATATTGTTTATTGTAAAAATTACAGCTCAATCAGCTCATGATAGAGCTAGTCTGCTACATACTAGCTATGACAAATTCATTACATTCAACCCTTTAAAACAATCCATTCTCTCTGAGCCTCTGGCTTGAGAGAGAAGACGATGTTGGCTATCTTACAAATCCAATAATCAGAATGGAGCTGAAAGGGGCTCCTTGAGATTAACTTGATCTGGTGTCTCTATAATGCCAGAATTACTGCATAAGCATTGGCAAGATGTTTCGGCAATGTCAGCCTTCTCCTCACGCTGTGTATCTCCCTTCTGCACAATCTGCGCCATCTCCTTAATTGCAGCAACTGGCTTCAGTCCCTGCAGGGGCATTTGATGAGCAGCTCTTCAAATCAAGTTTAGTCAGGAACATATAGATACAATGTCATTTATAAATACGTATACGCACGCATATATATATATATATATATATGAATGTATGTATAATGTATAGTTGGTTGTGTAGCAGAAGCACACCTCAGTGAAAATACAAGAGGCTTCATTTGACTCCTTCTTCTGAACTATGTCAACAGCTACTTCCTGCATCACAAGAAAGATAAAAGGACGAGAGAAGACAATAAGGAACATATATACATACATACATATATATATATATATATGCACATGTAAAATTTACCCTGGCAAGGTTGAGCAGTCCTTCATTCAGGGTCCTAGGCTCCATCTCAATAGAGCAGCAGGGTTTAGCCATGGATGAGACAGCAACAGCAGACCAAAACTCTCATGCAAACAGATTGGATTGCAGCCCATCACCATGCACGCACCAGTAATGTTTTAATTTCTACAGCATGGCCACTTGCATATATAGACTTGCCCATATATATGTAAGCAGCTGAGACCACCCATATTAATTTTCCTGTCAAAGAATTCACGGAGCCTTTTGACTTAATATCAGAGAAACTAGAGGTTAGGAAACAAAGGGAAATCTCATCTCATACACATCCCGTGCTTCTCTTTTTCATTAACTTTCATTTTCACTCCTTTCTTCTGGTCACTAGCAACTACAAGCACAAAAATTCACGAGGCTAATACCTTCGATCTTCAATTGGCCTGGTACAGTTAGGCCTGTGATTCCTCAATTTTTCATTTTTTTTTGTTGATAGGCATAATCCAATAGTAATTCAGATACAGATTTCTAAGATCATCATGTCGTGATAGCTGCCTTAGCTCAATGATGTACTCACTGTAAGACTAGTTGTATTATGCACCTTTTCTTCTTTTTTTTTCTATCCGGGTATTTGGACCAATTTGTATATACCTCGACTAATTCCGGAATTTGTACAGTTGCTTCATCCCACACAAACCAAGTATTATGCACCCAAAGATTGAATAGGGTTGCTTATTGTGAGTAATGCTACACATAACTTCTTCTGTTTGGTTACGGTTCCATTTTTGTTTTTATTTTTCATTTTCTTGAAAACCAAAAAATGGGACAAACAAAAATATAATTGTTTATATTTGTATATAAAAAAAGCCCTAGAAACTCAGAAAACTCAATTTTTTTTTTTGCTCTAAAATTGGTTATGTTTTGAAAACTTCTTAAAAACAAGTACCGGAACAGGTTACCAAATGCAATTTTGGTAAAAATAATTTTCAAAACTAATTTACCAAATACAGTTTTAAAGAATTTTAGAAAATAAAAAACAAAAATAAGAACCGAAACCGTAACCAAACCAGTAAGTAGTCTAGAACCTAAATAAGTAGTCCGGGCTCAGTTTCGTTTTTTCCGAGGCTTTGGAAAAGAGGCCAGGCCCCAAACCTAAACAGGCTAAACTATCATTTCCTCCGTAAGGCTTTGTGGCATTACCAAGTAATCAAAAGATCAAATGGAGGAGCATTTGGTGCCTTTGATTTTCCAAAGGTCTAGGTCTTAGAAAGAGATTCAAGAAGTTTATGTCTCGCAGTGAATTACAAGCCAATGTTGTTTAAATCAGTTCGCTCCTCCTCCAGAGTTCATAAACTGAGGGTTGAGATTCTCTTAACAAGTTGGATCAAGATGAGTTAATGTCTTGCTACATAAAATTAGGATAGTTTCTTGGTAAATAATCGTGACAAATTATTAGTATTGTCTTAAGAAGTCTTCGTCTCTCTGCTCTGAGATATGATTTTTTGTTGCTGTCAATATATATATATATAAATATGTTATACCATCTACATTGACATTTTGGTAGATCGAAGTATATATGAAAGCACACTTGTTGGAGAATACTGTTAAGTACTGATCAAATATATTAATAACAAGTTGAAGAAGATGAGACAAAGAGATGAAGTGGAGTCTAAAAAAGTATAGCCCAACTGGCTATTGTGTAGCCATGTGCTAATGTGAATTAGTTCGAAAACACAGTTAACAACCTCCTGTATTTGTATTTAGTTTATGTAGCTTTAGTAATTAAAGTAACTCTCCTCTCCCTCTCTCTCTCTCTCTCTCTCTCTCTCTCTCTCTCAAGCTAGGTTGTAATCTTATAGATGGACAGCTATATACCGTCGTCCATACTTTAGTTTTTTCCTTAATTAAATTCTTTTAACTAGGTCAAAAAGATTGGTTTTCGATCGGTGTTTTTATCTAATTTATCCTCCTTTGTGGGTTTTTTGCCAGGTGGGAAATATACCTACTCCCCCACTCTTAAACAGAACGTAATTCCATTGAAGCACTGGTGGGTTATCTAGTGGCCACATGAAGGGGATGATAAGACCGAATGGAGTTCATGAGAGTGACTTTCATACTAGTTCTATGTACATATATATATATATATATAAGTAATGCTATACAATTAGAAAATTCATACAGAATTTATCACCAGAAAGATGTGGCTAAGTTGTGGGCCTATCACTTTAAAATAAAGAACCTACTAAATATTTGTTTATTATAAAACTGTTATCGTCACATCATTCCGGTGTAGAATTCTGTCTATATATATATATATTCAAAGGGATTCTCATATATTATTCCTCCTACATATATCCATGCTGAACAATTAATGATGCCACCCAAGTGGGCGACTCTTTGATCCCTTTTGCCTCTGCAAACCACTGGACTTATCACTTCTTGGGTGTCTAAATATATATGTCTCCTTCTTGGTCTAGTTTTCTAGTTATTGAATTCAATCTCTCAAATATCTTAGTAATGTTTAAAGGATTAGTTAGAAAACTGCTCTATATATGAATAATTGATCACTCATTTTCCTGTGTCTGCATGCATATAAGGATCCAAAGGATCATTTTGTTTGAGGAAGCCACTTTCTCCTATCATGGAGAAGTTTATAATTACAGTCTTGAAATTTCAACAATGTTTTTATGTTTCTTCTTCAGCAATAGCCATTTCTGTAATTTAATTTTTTCCAATAAAGGACTTTAGTTTTTTTTTGTATGTACTGTACCCCCCCCCCCCCCCCCACCCCCCCCCCCCCCCCCCCCCCCCCCCCACCCCCCCCCCCCCCCCCCCCCCCCCCCCCCCCCAAAAAAAAAAACATGGTTGTCTGTCTTATTTTTTTTTAAATAAGCATTTTTTTATCCATTTTTTTTTATTAAGCACTATATGTGGATAAAAATAGTGAGAATCATTCTAAATCATGAATAACCTGGTAATCTCTTCTGTTTACCCTCAAAAATATTTTTAAAAAGAAATAATTGGCATATAACCTTGACCTTTATAAAGATTGAATTCAGTAATTATAGTGCCACTAAGAAAGGATTTATCATGGTACATTAATTATGCCCACATTGAAAAGTTCTAACAACCAATGTTGATGATGATGTGTTCTCACTCAAGTCTGTCTAAGATGGCATATATTTACTTTGTTGTTTGTTGCAATTTTCATGATAGTTGGAGCCATATCACTACATGAAAGAAGAGTGCCACCCAACTTTTCCATTTAGCCAAGCAATTGCTATCTTTAGCCCATATATGACCCATCACCTACCGATTGTGTCCCACCCACCACCCACCACCCAACCAGTTAATTCACCATCTCGAAACAGTGTGAAATGACCCACAAAATCATTTTAAAAAAAAAATTTCCCTCCATTCAAATCCAAAGAATTTGAATTTTCCGGAAATGGTGTGGCTTTTCTATCACTACATTGTGGCAAGTGAGAAGAGCTTATTATGTATCTATATACATATATAAATCTAAAAGACACTACTAAGTCATTGTCAGTAGAGGTGGGGGTGTGTGTTGGGGGAGGAGACAAGAATAATTGAATCATTTTTTTCCCAAATAACATGGAAAGATCCCAGACATGGACACCCAGCCCATGCTCAGAGGGCTTGGATATATTATCCAGAGAGAACAGCTGCAGAAACAGTCATGCACGTCACGTAGTGCATGTGCCTATCCCCATCCTCCACATGCATGTCTACCCCTCCCAAGTCCCTTGCATTACATATATATACACACACACTCACACTTGACTCCAAGCCTATGCATATATACTGGCACACTGACATATCTAATGCACATACATTGTACTTTCAAGTACTTATATACGTATATTAGTATATATATATAAGTATATATATGTACATTAGAAAACACAAGCAAGAGTGCTTATTACATGCCGAAGCATGCTTTATTGGTTGCTTGACAAGAAATCACAATTTTCACAACATAAATGGGGTGTTGAAAGGCTAGGCCCAAGAAGTACACAACACCATACAAACATGCTGGCACGGTAAATTTTAAAAATACAAGATACAACACAGCAGGGTCACGGAAAATTTTTAAATTTTTTTCTTTAATTAATTAATAGAAAATAAAATATGGTAAGATCAATATAGTAGTGCTACCAAGAAATCTAAGCACTGCCCTTCTAGGGTTTCATTGAATCGAACTATTTAGGTAGGAAAAAAAAAGGATTTTTCCAAAAAAGAAAAAAAATTGAGACTTGAGAGGAAGAGTTAATATTGAATTGAACATGCAACTTTAAGTAAAAGGTATATAGGAAGAATATATTGGATATATATTATGGGGACTTTTTATATTGGAAGTGGGGCCCGATGGAAGAGCAAATGTCTAAGATCAGGTGGACAGTTATATCGGGCCAATGTCATATGCCCAACATATAGCCATATCACCTGACCATCTTTCTTTCTTTCTTTCTTACTCCATTTCACGAGTAAACTTAGAAAGAAATCCAAGCTTCAATATTTCTACTGGGGGTTACCTCCTTCTCGATCTCTTCCCACATTGATTCTAAACGCACTTTCACGCAGGTACTATTACGTACAAAACACGATGTTCATCTCTCTCTCTCTCTCCATATATCTTTTTAAACAGCTAAACAGGTCAATCTACCACTGAAGTTCACACCACTCTTCCATTTTTTGCTCCTTTCTAGTGGGAAGAACTCAAAAGAGGAGTGGGAATCACTAAAGTTCTCTCTCAATGCCAAGCCGCAAAGTGCATTTGCAAGGACACAATGCCAATTTCAAATTCATCACTTCTCTTGGATGGAATGATGCTTAAGATGGAAAAGAAAGAAAAATTAGAAAATTTTTACACCCAGTTTGTTATGATAATGAAAACTTCATGCACAACATTGTCTGACACATATATCTTTCTTAACATGAGGTCCACAGAATAAGAATTTTTTACGTGTTATTTAGAGAAATAAATATCGAGTAGCATAGTAATTTTAACTGCTATTACTCAAATTTAAGTTTTACAGTACTGATATAGTATTTAAAATCAACGTTGTGACCTTCTCACTGTATTTTTTTTTCTATATAGATGACTTCAATTTTCTTCATTTGTGTAGTGATTTGGAGTGAGCATTGGTCAGCTACAAATTTTTGGGGGGAGTTGACTGAACTCCGCTAATGAAATGGAATTTGGTAATTAGAATATCTAGTTTAATTAATGTAGGTTTAAATAAAGAAACATGGTTTCTATTGCACCCATGAGCTCTCCATGTGCAAATGTCAAACCTTTTAGAATGAGATGACATGGGCACAGGACTCTTCTATGGCCCATTGTTTTCATAAAAAGTGGGGCACCACTATTTGCATGAGTGCAAAAGTACATTTTCACAAATTTTTTTTTTTCCAAATATGTTATTTTTTTACAAAAATTTGTATAAAAAAATCCCATCAAAATAAGCAATGATGGTATTTTTATAATTAATGATCATCATATTTGTCATTATAATAAATTCATATGAAGTTTATAGCTATATATATAGATAGCCATAGGAATAATACTAATTCTCCTACCCTAATTTCTCACCTTTTCTCTCTCCCCCAAGCAAAATAATAAATTACTTTTACCATGCATGACTAATAAATAAATAAGAATATGATGAATTGAAACTTGATTCTCAATTTGCCAAATTTGGCAAAACTGCCAAAACGAGAAAAGAAAAATTAGAGAACATTATAGAGTCTACAACGAATTGACCATTTTCTCCCTCCATTTTCTTTTGTTTTTTTTTTCCCTTGGAAAACTCAAATTATCTAAAAACATTGGAAATTAGAAAACTATCCAACTCTCTTTAGAATTCGTCCACCCTAATATGCTACTCCGGCAGACACGATATCACGTGCCTGTAAGCAGGACCACTTTGATGATGAATCAAGTATTCATCACCGTTTGATGCGCCGAAAATTGAGCTTTGACTGAGAAACTGTTGCTGCTGCTGGTGCCTCTGAAGCTCCTTCTGCCTCCTGAGCTCGAGAACCTTCCGGTGCGAGTTGGAGTGCCTTGCCGACACGAAGGTCGGGCTCGAGGCGGGTCTGTACTCGGGTACCAACCTGCCCGACTTGAACCGGACCCCGCAGGCGTTACACAGTGTCTTCGGACCCATGGGCCCGGTCCGCCACTGAGGAGTCTTCTCGGAGGCGCAATGCAGGCACTTCCGGCCCGGAGTCTCAGCAGTATCCCTCTTCTTCGACAGTGTCGTTTTTGGAGTTTGGACGGTGACGGTGTCGTTTGGCTCCGAGGATGAGGCAGCGGGGGAGAGGACGAGGAGGCGGGAGGACCAGTCGCAGGGGGCGGCGCGTGAGCGCTTGCTTCGGGCTTTGCCTGGGACTGACACGTCGGAGGGGAATACCGGGGGGTCGTGGCGGTTAATGGTTGTTTCGGGCCGAACGTCGCGTACCGTTTCGGATGATGAGGTGTCGGTGGGAGCTTTTGTGGCGGAGATTAGTTGGAGGTTCTGCAAGTCGTCGCTTGAGAACGAGTCCTCCACGAAATTCGAGAGCCATTCAAGCTCAGCCAAATCGTCGTACTGTTCAAAAATTTTTTAAAATTTTCCAATTAATTCAAACTTCATTTTAAAAGTTTTGAATTCAGTAGCAGTTTCAGACGTAGCATAAACTACTAAATAATGCACATGACTCTGAGAAAAATGAAAACAAAAATCTTAATCAAGCTAAAATTGATTTTGGCATAATTTTCACAAAAATTACATTGTTTGAAGAAAAATTTGATAGAGACGGAGATTAAATAGTCGTTCAGGCAAAATTGATTGGGAAAGAAACTCTATCAAATGGAATGAAGTAGTGAGAAAGTAAGCAGAAATGTTAGAAGAATTTACGATTGTCGTCAAATACATCCCAAATTCCGCTCAAATTGTTTGCAGAGACAATAAAATCACAGCTTTTTATGGATTTTGGAAAGTCATTATGAGAAAATCGAGTAGAAACTACTGCAATAATGTAATTAGCACTGGCATTTCAAACATTGAATAGAATATTACCGGAACGCAGAGTTCGCTAGAGAATTGAGCATCAGTGAAACTCCGGCAGCTAATGTTGCCGGAGGCTGAGGAATTGCAGCTATCAACGACGGTGACGGCGGAAGAATCAGTGGAATTCCCGGCGATATTGTCAAAGAAAGCATCGGGCATAACTTCGTCTTCTTTTGAGAAGTCGAATAGGTCGTCTATGGGGAACTGGTTATTATCGACCGGTTTTTGATCGAAGTAACAATTGTCCAGCGAGAAATGGCTGTCTCCGGCATCACCGAAATAGCCGCCGACGAAGAACTTCGGTGCTTCCATTGAGGTGTGTGTGCGTTTGTATTCGTTTGGGACACAAGAGACGCAAAGTAACGGAACCTTAGGAATTTTAGAGAGAAAAAAAGTTAGAGAGAGAAAGAAAAGGGAGAGAGGGTGGGGGGTTGGAGTTGGATTGCGTTTGAAGATGACAGGCGGACAGAGCTGAAAGTGGTGTGGGTTTTGATGAGCGAAAGGAGGGGCCGAAACGTAAATATATGGAAATTTGAAGCATCGTTACCCGCTGCTTGAAGGAAAAATAATTAAATAATGACAATTCACTTAATAGTTCTGTAAAGTTGTTTCAAACCTGTTAAATTACAATAAAGCACATGAATATTTTTACTTTTTTCATTCTTTGTTTTTTTGTTTTCTTGTAACATGGGTTGTTTGGATCACTGACTTATAAGTCACAAGCTATAACTTTTAAAAATTATCTTTAAAAATAATTTTTTTCAAAAAACGTGATTAAATATAAATTATTTTTTTAAGTCACTCACTAAAATACAATTCAAAAATGTCATAAGCATAATTTATAAGCTACTAAATAAGTTACGTCTAAACACCCCTAAATATGCAATATATATCTGCTACTCTCTCAAAAAAACAAAAAATACTCCAATAGCTAGCAAAGCAAAGCAATCAACAAATTTAAAGGGTTATTCGTTTTTAGGGCAATTTATAATAGATTATGAAATGATTGAATTACTTGTAAAATGCACAATTAATTAAGCTCTTGAATTACTTGGGCTAAAAAAAAGTCAGTGAAAAAGCTTATCCAAATGTAAATAATTTCTCACATCATGCTAGTTACTTATTTAGGTCAAGAACAGATGTTATGGTCATGTGCAGTGCTAATTAAATAATAATTAACTCACATAATGCAGATTTTAGAGGATATAAAAATAACTTTCCAACAATTAACTGCAGAAGAATCTAGCAATTACAGAAGTAAGTAGATGAAATTAAGAGATAATCAGATAATTAATCATTGGTTAAAGGAATTCAACCCCTAAAGAATCGATCTAGCAGGTTTTGTGGCCATAACTCTCCATTAGTATCCAAGTTTACTGCCGGATTCCTCCTCTCTCTCTCTCTCTCTCTCCCTAAATTATTTTCCCTCGGGACTTGAGCTTTCTTTAAAAATGTATCTCTGATTTATTCCTATAGTTAATTGTGATTATTAGTACTTTTTCCACCCCTCTCATACCCGTTATTATATTCCTTAACCCACGTTTAAGCACGATGGTTACAGCTCGACCTTATCAAACAAACGGTCATGATCTGGCCCACGTGTCCTGTTCAGAGATTTTCACCTTTCAGGCCCCCTTTGTCTCCTCAAGATTAGAAAAAAATTTAAGAAAATAAGAAATTTGAGGCTTCACCTCCTCCTAGTAGAAGATAATGTCATTTCAAGAAGTGCCATCATCGAGGACAAGTTAAAAGATAGCAAGAATCTGGAAAAAATTAACTCAATTTTTTTTTATGTTTAAGTATATGTATTTGGTAAATTACAAATTCAAAATATATGTATTCATCGGATAAAAATATATAACAATTAAAATATTATTGTTATACTTAATTACTAATGGCCTTTTATATGTTGACAAGATAAAATTCAGGTCAAATTTGTTCGATTCTTTTGTTCACCCTTAATCGTAAAGAAAAATATGAAATTTTGTTAAAACGTATTCTTACCTACATAGTCATTTGTACACATTCCCATATTAATCATAGAATGGATATAATTGATTAATATTATTTATTAAACCCAACAATTCTTGAGGGTTTTGCTTCTGCATTTTTTTTTTTTAATTTGAAAGAATAAATAGAAAAGCAAGGGAAAAAGAGAAAGTTGCTTTGATATTTTTTTGTAATTTAGTAATATTTGTAGTTGGATACTTCTTTTTATGGGTTCATGGGGTCCAACTCAGCACGTGACAAAGGTGTGGGGGAGTTGTCTGCCATCATGTGAGTGATATATTTCGTATATTCATATTCATATTCCTGTTACATTAAGCAAGTAATATTTATGTAGGTTTGGTTTGATTTGGTTTCAAAAGGCCAACCCATCCAGCGGTGGTCAAAGGCGGTATAGCTGGAAGTTTGGAATCGGCATTTCGAGTCTCTCTCTCTCTCACACACCACACCACCACTGTGTTTCTTTGATGCTTCACACACGTGCGTCGACACTTGCTTGTCTACGCCAACGTGGTTGCACGTGTAGGAGATCACGTGGACGGAAAACACTGCACGTGCCTTTTGCCTTGATGCGTGGCTTCGAGTGAGGGCCAAAACCCATATCCCCTCCGTTATTGCTCTTCAAGGTCTGTACGTGGCAGAGCCATTCATCATCAATTTTTAATTTATCAAATCTATCGAAATAATATAGAGCCTCACAAAAGTTTGATTAATGAAATGTTTGGATATAACTTATTTAAGTAATTTTTTTTTTTCTTCCGTAACAGTCAAAAAGAAAAATACTTTTATTTTAAAAAATACACAAAAAAGAGCTATTACATTCGTGGAGTGATCATACCGGGTTTTTCAAAATTTTGACATATCAAGAATGGTAGCAAGGCCCTAGAAGTTTTGATTCATCATGTTCATCAAGAGGAAAAAAACATCTCAATTGCAATTGGTCTAAAGTAACACCGAACATAGCAACACTCCAACATTGTAAAGCTTGGATGGTTTTACAACGGGAAGAAAACTGTCTTGTTAAGAAAGCCTGGCAAACAGATCCTTAACCAAAAAGTTTGTGTCTAGGTAAATATTCATAAACCTTCATTTCTTGCAACTGACTTGAGATAGATTAGAGACGAAGTTTTGACTGTCTAGAACCATCAATTTCAAGCAAAGTGCAAACTTGAACATTATGGCTCAACTGTTGTCACCTGTTGCCAATCCCCATCTACTGCCTCTTTCCACAATGTAACATTGTTTTTCCCATCAGCCACGGCCAGTATGTTTCCGGTCAGTGACCAGGAGACCCTCCAAACAGGGGTCTGAAAATCCTTCAAAACCTTACCATCCCATTGATCCCCTTCCTTCGCCACAGTCCATATGATAACTCTTCCATCCTGTGAAGCACTTGCAATCGTGGATTTAGGGAGTCCCAAGTTAGGTGCCCAAGCAACATCCCTAACCCAATCGGTATGCATTTGAAGAGCAGGGAAGCAATCCATCTTCCAAAGTCCATTAAAAAGCTTCCACACTTTTACAGTATTATCGCAACCACCAGATGCAAGCTTTTGAACAGGATCGAGTAGACCAGAACCAACAAGAGCACCAGGAGCCGTTGACGGTGCCCACGAAACAGAAGTAACACCAACAGGGTGAGCTTGGTCGATGCGTGATGTGTCCCAACCACCATCAGATCTTGCAATGAAAACTGAGATATTCCCATCGGAGGATCCACATGCTAAACACAGACCCAGTTCATGAGGAGCCCAAGCAATGGAATTCACAGAAGATTTGTGGTCATCAAAAACATGGGCTTGGGTCCACTCATTCTGGTTACCTTCCTTCCAAATTATGACCCTCCCGTCATAAGAACAGGAAGCAAGGAGGGACCCAAACTTGGGGTGAGCCCAGGCCACTTGCCACACAGGTCCTTGGTGACCACTTAAGGTGGCAAGATGCTGTGAGGTTGAGTTGCTCACTCCAATTATCTTAATGGTGTTATCCGAAGATGCAGTGGCAAGACGCTTGCCATAGTAATCCATTGCCACATCGTGAACGGTGTCTTGATGACCAGTTTCAATCTTTTGAGAAGGCATTTGCTTCCTCCAAGAAAACAACAAATTTGTGTTCCTTTATTCCACCCTATGAACTTCAATCGGTTCCTTTCCAAATAAAGGTGCACAAGACAACCCTATACGGACAGAAGTGAGATGGTGTGAATTTTTCAGAAATGAGATTCATATGCCACAGACAAAAAAGAGTTTACTTTACCAGATATTCCAGACAGTGAAAAAAGATAGCAATAGACCACGCAAAACATAGTCTTACACATGAAATGGAGTGTAAGGCAGGAAAACAATCAAAATAGAGCAAAAAGATATTGTGGTACCAATTCTAGACTCCATTAATTTGGGACGTAGAAAAAAATTAAACAAAAGACAGTCCATCAATCCCGACAAGGAAAAGTGATGCATACATAGATGCAGACATGAGTCTAGACTTGGGAAGAGACGAAATCAGCATATATGAACATAGAATATCATCTTGAACATACAAACAGACATATATAAAGATTGATCCAGATCACATCAATTAGGGGACCCGATTGAACATAGCAATGGATTTACTCATGTATTGGCATATAGAGCTGCTTTTTAGCCCTATGCTAACGCAATGTCCTACCCCTATAGTGCCCACATATATGTACCTACAATTAGTTGCAAAATGTAGAAAAGTTTCAGAGAAATGAACGTAAAAATTTGACCCAACCAGAACAATAGAGCCAAAACTTCTCCATTGATCATCAGGCAAACTGTTCTGTAAATTAAAATTCAACTAATAATTACTTCAAAGTCTCAAAAAGTTACCACAAGCCTTTGGATTGGTATATATACCATTTTGAGAGAGAACCGTGCTATGGCTCTTTCTTTTGTATGCACCTGAGAACAATAACCACAGTAATCAATCACTCCTAAACAACATACCTCATGCTCTCAATCATCAAGTTAGTAACAAATCTTCCTCTAATCCTAACTTCATTACAAAGGGAGCATGCATCAAAATTATAATGCTGGAGATACCTATACAGTGATAAAGAAAAGCCTTAAGTGGAAATTAAAAAAACCAGTACGATTTAGGGTATGCAGAGTTGGGTAACCAGAATTAGCGTGTTATTCATGAAATCGGGGTGCTTAACAGGAACAGTTAAACAAAAGGAAAGATATAAAAAAAAAACAACACAAACACAATTACAAGAAGTTAGGGATCGAGGACCTATCAACAAAAAACAGAGGTTAGGGGGGTCATTTGTTTTTTTTAGATAATTGATAATGCAAACATAGGGATAATGACCGTACGATAGCAAGAGGAGCAATTTGATTCAATTTAATGGTGCAAAAGCACGAGAAGATGGTAAAAAAGGTCGCATCAAGGAGGTGAGGAAACACCTTGGATAAAACACTACATATAGTTAAAAATCATGGGGGGAAAAAGAAAAAGAAACAGTTGGGCTTATAAATTCCTTTGGTTGAGCAAGATTGTTGAATGACAAGTAATCTTAGCACATAAGGGCATCAGGGCATTATAATATCATCACAGCCACTCGACATGAGATGCTAAACAAGATTGAGCAGCCAAACTGAAAATACATCTAAAACCCATCAAGGGCGTCTACGAAATGGGAGTTAGAAATATTTGTGTCATGCAGGCCCATCCAAACCACCATCAAATGTTTCATGACATCACAGGACTTCGAAGTACAACAGCTTAAAGAGTGGCCAGATTAAGCACGCTTTCAAAAACCCAAATTCTGCACATTCATTGAGACAATGCCAAATGATCTGACGTAGGATACCACCAAAAGGTCTTCTTTTCAATCAGATAGTTCAGTACAAATAGGGTTTGCAATGCAAATGACAAAATAGTTGTATAATTCATGATTTTTCCAAAGTTTCACTTGTGAACTTAATATTCATGGAGACGCTAATCAACATAGCTTGTATACAGATCGATATAGACATACAGTAATATACACCTGGATCAGATTCCATGAGTTCCGTGTATAAATCAACCACACTCGCACAAAAAGAAATCAGAATCAACATAAAAACCCTAATTAACGAGTTTACGTGTGTGTGTGTGTGTATATATATATATAGAGAGAGAGAGAGAGAGAGTGTATGTCCACAACATAAGAAGAAAACCGAACCTAGTGAGACGAAGACCTTCAAGCGTTTTGCTGAACGTCTTTCTGGTGAAACGCAGAGAGGCCGAAATGCAACAGTGCAACCCGGGCGAGCAAGCCTTATATATATCGTGGATGCAAAACGACCGTGTTTGGGGAAAATTGACGGCAAATAGGGAAAATTTGGTGGCTAATTGGTTGGGTTCTAGGGCCCAATAACTTAGGGGACGCCACGGGCCGGGGTGCGCGCCGGACTTGCTCTCTATATGAAGTGATGGTGTGCTGCTCTAAGGCCGGCTCGGTCTGATGTCGAGCCTAAATTCTTCATTTAAAACTCGATCCAACTAATTCGATTTAAAATTCAATAAATAATTTCTGTAATAAGAGTCAAAAAATGGACCAAACCTAAAATAGGGTCAGTTAAGTTTTTAAATTTATACAAACAAATTTAAATATGTATGCTATCTACATTTTTATATAAATTTGAGCAAGGCCCGGCCGGTTCAGACTACAAATCTTAATCTCATGTTCTCACCAAAAACATAATGTGATTAGCAAATATAAGCTATAAAGAGGAATAAAAAAAATCTAAAAGTCGTGAAATTCATATAATTGAGAAAAAAATTTGAAAAAAATTTATGAGCCCATATTTCACAAAAAATTGAGTGTAAAGATTCATTCCACCACAGCCTTTAAGAGCAGATATTTCAATCTCAAGCCTTAAAAAAAAACTATGCTACTTTCACAAGCTACCTATCCTAGGGCTGGCTCAATACTGTTGGGGGCCTAAGATGAGAAACTTTGATGAGGTTTATTTATATTATTAATATTATTATAAAATTTGTATATACAATTATATTATTTTGCTTTTTGATAAAGTTTTTTTATAATTTTGAAATTTAGATAATACTAGAAGTCTGAAACTATAAAACAATAAAATTTCATTTATCACCGTTGATAATAAGATTGTAGATACAAATGAGAACTTGAATTTGGTACAACTTCTACAAAAGACAAATCAGAAAATTATATCCAAATTAGCAATATTTTTACTAACAACGACAAAACAAATTATGAAATAAGAAAATTACAAACAAAGTTATTCAACAACATAGATAAAATATTAAATTTAATAGTGTCAATTTTTAATAGTGCCAAATAAAATAAAGAGTAGTATTGTACTAATACAAAATAAGAGTACTAAAGGAGGATATGTTAATAGAAAAAACGAATTATACAAGATGATGAGTTATTTGAAATTGATAATATTTAATAATTTATTTTCAATGTGTGCCATGTAGAGAGAGAGAGTTTTATTGGTTCAGACTATTGCCTTTTCTAAATTTATTTACTTTGTATAAAGAGAAAGAGTTGTTTAGGAGACTTTTGGCCTATTTTATAACCATGACTTTACTTTTTTATTAAATTAATTAGTGTAAGTAATTTTAGCGTTTTCTTTTAAGATGAGAGGCCTTTTACAAACAAAATATTTAAAATTTATTTTAGACTAAAACTGTAATAATTATTTTTTAAAAATTTGGGACTCTAAAAATTAGAGGCCTTAAGCGATCTCCTTGATTGCTTAAGGCTTGAGCCGGCCTTGTTTCCACCCCTATGGCCCATACTATTGTTTTGCGCTACACTGAGGATTCGAAAAAAAAATTAAAGTCATTAAACTTTTTGAAAGATATAAATTACTAATTGAAGCCATTAGATAAATAAAAACAAATCAGCTAAAATAGAGCCAATAGACCCCGTTGCTTAAAGTATAAATTCAAGCCATTAGATACACAAAACATTTAACATTTGAAAGCATGAAATCCATTCAAAATAAAACTTAATTTTATGCACTTCAATTTACATAATGTATTTCCCTATGTAAAAAAAAAAAAATTACATAGGCTGTGTTTAAATCAAGGATTTGGTAATGGAAAAGAAAAAAAAAAGAATAAGATAAAAAAAAATAACAAAAATATTTTTTTATTTTTTTCTCTTTTTTCTCAAATTGTCCTTTTCCTTCGGTTCTCCTTTGATAATTCCGAAATGTATTTGATAAAATGAAGCCTAGTGAATCCACTGCAAGTTACTAATCTAGCACAATGTTTTTTATATTGTGGGCTAAAAGGTCTGCATCCAAAGAAGACTGCACAAACTACTAAGAAAGGTGGGCTCGACCTGTATAAAAACAGACTCGATATTTACACAGACAATCAGACCTGCCAAGAAGAGCAATCCCAATCTAAAAGAGATAAATCCAACAGCTATAAAGATAAGCCCAAAAGGCCAAGAAAGGCCCAAATGGATAAGAAACTCCAATCTTACCAAGGAAATGACTTAAGAGGATTGGTCTAATCCTAGCACGGACTTGAAGAGAGTTAATCCCAAGTTTGAAGAGATTAAAAGAGCAACTCCTAGAAGGAGTAGGTCATCTAAAGATTATAAATAAGTCAAGGAAAAGAAAAATAAGGTACGCATTACTTAGAGCTTGAATAGACTTCTTTCTTTCGATTCATTTTGATTAAGTCTGTCGACTTAATCTTCGGAGTGTCATTGGTCCAAAGAGGGTTTACATGTTCACATCCCTCTCTGCTCTTGTAGGCTTCCTAGTATTCAACTCCAAGATTCACTACTCGAATTGGGGCACATGAAAAATCCCATCTACAGATATAATTAATTATCAAATCAAATAATGTTATAAAAAAAAGAATTTACACAAAATAATAAAATCTGTTTTGGTCTTCACTTCAAAACAAAAGACTTAGTGACTAAGACTCTTGTGTTAAAAAATTTTAAATTTTGTATGTGATGGGGACCAATCGGGGGACAGCTAACCAAGATTCCAACGAAAGTCAGACCGCGCCTTTACAAGGAACCCAATCAGGGAAGATAAATGATGTGGCACTCAGGCATCATTGAGCGAGAGACTCTAAGCAAGAACGGTGCTGAACAGATCCATGTCGGTAGAGCTTATACCGAGCAGGCATTGTTAGGCAAAAACATGCCGACTATCTTATTCGCTAAGCCCGTAGGGACCTCGACTACAAGTAATCCCCTAGTAACTGATACTAGGGTTGGTAGTACAATGCTAAAAGGACGACGTGTGGAGGGACAACCACCTTCTCCACCAAGCTGTCATCAGCTTGACAATCCCCAAAGGAGGTGACGTGTGTGAGGGGGAACAACCACATCCTCCACTATCCTACTGTCGCATCCCGGTTTTTGGGTGTCCAAGATCCTTTCAGCTCGGAGACACTAAAGCATGGAACTCTGTCACTAAAACTCATCCTCCTAGAATGACAAGTGCGACTAGGTTTGAAAATTGGTTTGACTAGGGGCTTTTTAGAAAAATAGGAGTCGCCACCTAACTTAATTAAGGTGAGTTGGGGCACCTAAAACTAAGTGTTAATCCGAAGATTAAACTTAGAGTTTCTTGGAAAAGGTTTTGAAAACCTCCCTCAAGAGAGGGTTTTTAAGAAAATAGGTTGTTTGGTAACCTTTTCAAACGTTTAAGCCCTTTTTTGAAAATAACTCCATTTTGGTCTTTTGAAAATAGAAATCTAAGGTTCGGGGGTTGGTTATGTGTAGGAAAGATATTCTAAGATTATCACCCTACCCCGCCCTTTCGGTACCTACATGTCTAATCACCCTTTGATCACTGATTAGAATAACCGGTTACCATGGTCCACTTTATATCCACTTTAGAACTTTTGAAAACGGAGTTTAGTCATCACTTTTCAGATGGATGATGCATGATGCAAGTTTTTAGAAAAAGTTTGAAAATAATGGAGGTTTGTAAAAAGTTTGGAATAGAAACTTTGAATTGATTAGGATTTTTGAAAAAAGGATTGAGGTTGAAATGAAAGTTATGACCGCACCATTTCAGGTTGCCTAAGTATCTCATTTGGCGAGAATCAGGTCATTCGTAGTTCGGGCAAGAGCCCGATGGAAAATAGACGCCTTAGGGCCTTTGGAAGGTTTGAAGACACTTTGGGGTCTTTGGAAAAGTTTAAGACACTTTGAGGTCTATGGAAAGGTTTAAGACACTTTGGGGTCTTTAGAAGTTGAAGACTCGTTGTGGTCTTACAAGTTTTGACTTGAAATTGAATGGTGGAGTGTTTCTTGAAAATGTTTTTGGATCAACTTGAGGGAGTTTTGGAAAAATGCTTTGGCATGACTCAAGAGAATTTGAAAGTGTTTTTGAAATCTTGTTTTGAAGACCTTGGAGGCATGACTTTAGAATGTTTTGATGAATTAGTTTTTGAAAGTGATTTTTGAAAATGACTAAGTGTTTGGAATCCTAACATGGACAACCTTAGAGGTTGCTCTTGATTTATCACTTGTCCTTGGAATCCCTAACCATGAAAGGGGTAAGGACACCTTAGGTTTGTGACCCTTTGAAAACATTTTGGAAAGGCCTTATAGAGGGAATGTAAGATCATTTGAAGAATTTATGGAGTTGGGTTGAAGTCATGGGGTAGGAGGTTTTGGAAGAATAGGTTAAGAGAACAATTGGAAAGTTTGAAGGATCATTTGAAAAAGGGTTCAAGAGTTGGAACCTTGAAGTGTATTAACCTTGGTTGGGTTAGCCTAGGGTTAGGGGGAACCTAAGGTTAAGATAACCTAGGGTTAGGTAACTAGGGTCAAGTTAACCTAGGGTTTGGTAACTAGGGTCAAGTTAACCTATGGTTAGATAACTAGGGTCAAGTTAACCTAGGGTTAGGTAACTAGGGTAAAGTTAACCTAGGGTTTGGTAACTAGGATCAAGTTAACTTAGGGTTAGGTAACTAGGGTCAAGTTAACCTAGGATTTGGTAACTAGGATAAAGTTAACCTAGGGTTAGGTAACTAGGGTCAAGTTAACCTAGGGTTGAATTGAAAGATGATTTTGAAGTGTGGTTTGGTGCATTTTTGGAAAGAGTTTTGGAAAATAAAACATGTTACGCAATGGACTTTAGTCTGCCATCTCTTTGAAGATTATTTTCATGAAAATTTTGACTCTAGTCAAGAGTATGGTTTGTATGGGTGGTGCTTGGAGACCATTCCAAGGAAGGTTTCCTCATGGTCATTATAACATTTATCTTGACAAGAGTGGAGGTATTAAAATTCAACATGATGAGGACAATTTTTAGAAAATCATTTTTGATGCAAAGATGGAGAGAATGCATTTTTGAAATCATCTTTGGGAAAGGATTTTGAAAACCATTTTTCAACGGAACCATTCTATCAAGAGAGGGTTCACATGGTCAATAAAAAGGGAAACCACTCATGAGAGGGTTCCATGGGGCAATTCTAACCCCTAAACTTGAGAGAATGGAAACCATAAAAATCAAAAGATTTGAACATCATTCTTAGGCGATCATAAGGAGAAAAGGGGACCATTCTAACAATTTAGGGGTCCTATGACTAATATAAAGGGAGACCACTCAAGAGAGGGTTCCATGGGGCCATTTTAACCACTAACTTTGAGAGAACGGAAACCTTGAAAATTAGAGAGTTTGAAAGCAACTTTTATGCAAGTTGAAATACAATGGTGCAAAAATATGAATTAGGGGGTTGTGAGGGATTTTCTAAGGCATGATTCCTAAAGTCTTATCTTAAACTTCAAGGGGCCAACTCTTCGAACAATTTTTGAAGGACATATAGAACTTGAAAATGTCATGAAATTAAGAACAATGCAAGCATTGTGGGATATGGCAATAAACATAAAATGAAGCCAAGCATACAAGACATGATCAAAATAATAATATGCAAGGGGTTATGATTCACATACAAGGTTTTTAAGCTTCACCATACAAACAAGGGGCTCTTAGGCCATACCATCTTAAAGTAGGCTAGTGAGAGGTCCCCCTACACGGTGGCTCTCACTTGTTTTCCTCTAGGCATGATCTAGGAGCCCTCTTGGCTCAAGCATGCAAGAAAGGGGGGTTGTAGATGGGGATTAAAATAGAGAATAACCTAAGTAGGCTAAGAGGGAGAAGAGAAGAGTGGTGGAGAGCACAAATATAAAAGGGATACCACCTTTTGCCTTCAACACTCTTGTAATCTTCAATAGATGTCTTGATTGGAGCTTGAGTGACTTCAAGAAGGCTTGAGAGGCTTGAGTGGAATGTATAAGTGTGTATGAGGCTTTGTGTATGGAGTGTATAGGCTTGGGAGAGGTAGAATCTAACCTAAGTATTGGAGGGGAGGAATATATGTAGAGATTCGAGTTTCTGGAGTGATTTCAGCAGAGTTTCGTATCAATTTCAGACCTGGAATATGCAAAGGGGGAGGCCTCTATTTATAGGCAATCTGGAACAGACCATGCGCATGTGCTACATGCACATGGCCAAACTTTGGCCGTGCGCATGTAGGACATGCGCAGGTACTGTTCCATTGCCACAATAACATGTGGTACCCTATGTACTGGTTAAATCTCAACCGTTGATCGAAAGTCGATCGATCTGAATAAAATTTGAGCGCATGTAGCATACGCTCCATCACCGGGAAGGTTTGTCCAAACTTTGCCTCGATAATTGGGTCAACCGAGAAGGTTCCAGGGGAATCAGTCACACTTGGGATGTTCTCCTAGTGCATCCAATAAACTGTCATGTTTTTGAAGAGTTTGAATTATGTTTAGAGGCGTGGGATATCGCCTTGGAAAGCGTGCCAAAAAGGACACTTTTGTGGAGCGTCTGTGATACGCTCCGTGTGTGTTTGAAAGAGGCTATTTTCATTTGATGTGATCAAGGCCTTCGAGAAGCGATTTATCTGATCGGATCGTTCCGATGGAAAGTACACTAGAAATACTTTCTAGAATTTTCAAATTTACGCATTTCTCAAGTCGTTTGACGGTGCGTTTTGATTAGGGAATCGAAGAAAAAGTCAACCTTGGCGGAGTGTCTGCGAGACGCTCCAGGGGTTGCTAAAAGTTATAGTTTTTGCACCGTACGATGGAGGGCTTCGAGAAGCGATCTATTCGATCGAACCGTATCGATGGAAAGATCTATGGACGAGCTTTCGTGAATTTCCTGATTTATGTATTTCTCAAGTCAGTTGACGGTGCGTTATAACCAGAGAATCGGGGGAAAAGACAATTTAAGCAGAGCGTCTGCGAGACGCTCCAGGGAACTTTTATCACGTCGTGTGAGTTTAGTGTCGTAGGGTGTTCTTGGGGTTAAACAAGGGTGCGTGGTGAAACCCTCGCCCGAAATCCCAAGGCCGGTGCTGTTTCGGGGCATTTTTGGGCTTCCAAGGGCAAAACGGTCATTTTAACCAGAGTCGGCTGGAAATGGTCAAGAATGGTCTGGTATATTGTGTTAGGCGTGTAGGGCAGTTCAGGGATGGTTTTGAGAAAGTCTGTTGCCGTTTAGCAGGGTTTGTGTCGTGCTGAGTCGTTTAGGGGCAAAATGGTCATTTTGACCAGAGTGAGCCGGAATAGGACCGGAATCGGACCAAATGGCGTGCAAGGGACGCCTGATGGTTTGACAACATTGTGGAAGGATGGACTTATCGTTTTGAGGGATTTTGAACTTTCCCAAAACGTGCCTGGAGGCCCAAGGGGCAGATTTGGTCATTTTTCACCGAGTCGAGCTAGCAGGCGCCGGTGTTGACCTAAGTGTTGGTTCCCGAGACCGCCTAGTCTTGGAAAACTACCTGTGCAGTGTTGGTCTCTAAGAACGCCTGGTCTTAGAGAGCTACCTGTAGGGGTGGTGTTGGTTCCTGAGAACGCCTGGTCCCAGAAAGCTACCTGGAAGGGTGGTGTTGGTCTCCAAGAACGCCCGGTCCCGGAGAACTACCGAATGACGGACATTCTACATTGGCGGGCTAGCAGGCGCCAGAAGTGAACCGTCTGGAATTTTTGATGAGGTGTTGGTCCCCGAGATCGCCCGATCTCGGGAAGCTACCTGGATGGCGTTGGTTTCCGGGACCGCCTGGTCTGAAAAACTGCCTGGAACAATGGTGCTTAAGGCTTCAGCGGATCCTTGTGGACCCGAGAAGCAACCAGTTGACTGGATTGGAGATTGAATGGCTCGTCTTGAGCTTGCATGTGTTGTGATGTTAGAAACCGAGTCAGGTCGGGCCAGAGATTACCGAGCGGGCAAAAATGGGGTGCTTACACCTACCAATGTCTTGACCACCCAACAACACGTCGCCACATGGGCTGGTTATCATTTCCACTATTTTCCTGCAGATACTCTTGGGACCACTCTAAAAACCACGCCCGTATAAAAGGCACCTTAAACCTTCCTCCCCAATGTGTATATATAAAACCTTAGCCGAAATTCTGCATGATTGTCTCCCCAAAACCTAACTTTAACATCGGAGAGTCCTTGGCAGGCACAACACCGGTGTTCCTTTACCTAACTCCTCTTCGTAGTCAACTGGAGAAGTTCACCTTGACCTAGGAGTAGACCTTATAGGTTTACTAATCTATTAGTTGGCACCGTCTGTGGGAATCGACTTTCCATCATTTCTATGGTCTTAACTAGGTCTGGTGCTTCACATATACCACAACCAATAGAGGAACAAAGTGCGAACTGAGTTACGCCCTTGAGACTCAAATGGCCGATATAATGGCCAACATGTAGATGTTGATAACCCAAAATCAAGAGTTACTTCGATGACTCCCCACCGCACCAAAAGGAGGTCAGCAACCTAGAGCCCCACCACGAGACGGATGGGGGAACGACGATACCGGCCTCACTAATGAAGATCTCGTCGTTCCAGACAATGGCGCGTAACCCCCAAATGACGCGTTACCACCACACAGAGTGGCCCAACCGGAGGAAGCCCACAATCAAGCCCCAAGATCACGCATACGGCATTACCCCCAGTAAACAGAAGAGGTGGGAGACTAAATGGACAATCATCCTGTTTGAGACAAATGTATCAGAGCCCTCCAAGCCCAGTTGACAGAGGTCATGGAGGCCGTTAAGACAAAGACTCCCAATACTGTAGAGGAGTTGGTAAATAGAACTGACTCCCCTTTCACTTAGACAGTAATGGAAGTACCCCTACCACCCAAGTTCAAGATGCCAACCCTGAAAAATGTTCGATGGAACCAAAGACCCCTTGGACCATCTCTAGACCTTTAAGGCGTTGATGCAGTTACAAGCCATTCCCGACAAGATTATGTGCAGAGCCTTCCCGATCACTCGCAAAGGAGCAGCCAAAGTGTGGTTCAATTGGATCCAACCCTCCACTATTAGTTCCTTCATCCAGCTTTGTAAGCTATTCGTAGAACACTATATTGGAGGCCAGAAGCAAAGGAAACCAGCTACCTGCCTGCTCAACGTGAAGCAGAAGAGGGAGGAGACACTTAGGGAGTTTGTCACCAGGTTCAACCTGGAAACCCTAGAAGTGGATGATGTTGATGACAATGTCGTAGTCACGACCTTCATGAGTGATTTGAGGACCCACAAGTTCTTATTCTCGTTAGCCAAGGAACCACCAAAGAGTATGGCCGACCTTATGCTCAGAGCCCAAAACCACATAAACATGGAGAATGCCATGAATGCGAGACGTGACTACGAAGGAGACACCAACTTTTACCCCAAAAAGAAGAAGAGGCCAACTGATGACATCAAAGAAGATAAGGAAAAGAAGACCCAAAGAACTAGCAGACCAACAACCCAAACAGAGGGGGTAAGAAATTGATTTGCTGGCTTCGATCGTAACTTCACCCCCCTAACGGCGCCATTAGAGCATGTCCTGAACGAGATCAAGAACTATTCGGGCCTAAAATGGCCTGAGAGATTGAGCAGCCTTCCAGAGCAGAGAAACTAAAGGAAGTACTACCAGTTTCACAAGGATCACAACCACAATACTGACGACTGGATTGATCTCAAGTAGCAGATCAAAAACCTGATAAGGCAGGGCCGCTTAGGAAGATTCTTGGAGGGCCAAGGGCACAGTAAACCATGTGCTGCAGAATGAAGAAGCCCAGACAAAGCCCCATAACACCAGCGCCTAATCAGAGAGATTCAGGTCATCGCCGGGGGATTTGCTGGAGGGGCAAAATCCTCATCAGTAAAAAAAAAAGTCCTGTTCAGAAAGCGAGACAACTGAAGAAGGTGTGTGCAATAGAAAGACCAAACAAAAAGTCTCGCGCGAACCCCTCCGACATCGTTTTCACTGAGGAAGAGGCTACCAAACTGTGTCAACCCTATAATGATCCCCTGGTAATTAGCGTTATTATTTCCAGTTTTCAGACAAGGCTGATTCTGATCGATAGCGGAAGTTCAACAGATATCTTGTTTTGGGAAGCATTCGAGTAGCTGTAAATATAGAGAGAGGCCTTAAAGCCTATTGCTTCCCCCTTGGTAGCTCACGAGAGATAAAGTCACCCCCTTAGGGTCCATAGAGTTGCTCGTTACCTTGGGGGATGGACCCAACAGGCAACCAAGCTGATTAACTTTTTGGTGGTGGACTGTTCTTTAGCCTATAATGTGATCATAGGGCAAATAGCCCTAAACCAGTTCAAGGCAATAACCTCTACCTAAGTTTGAAGTTTCCAACCAACCACGGAGTGAGGATAGTGAAAGGCAACTAAGTAACGGCGAGGGAGCGTTATATAGCCTCCCTTAAGGAGGACGCTGTCAAAGAAACTTTGGTGATAGAGAAGCTACAAGTAAGAGACGAAGAAGAGATCAAGAGAGGAGAACTAGTGGGAGACCTAGAAGAAGTGGACATAAGCATTCGAGACCTAGCTGGCAGCCTAGAACAGGCCAGAGTGGTCATGATCAGGTCCGCAGCCGCAGAGCCGCTCAAGGAAGAATTGAGAATCTTCCCCAGAAGAAACGCTGACATCTTTGCTTGGACGCATGATGATATACCAGGTATCAACCCTAAGATTGCTGCCCACCACCTTAACGTTTCACCTGAAGCCATGCTAGTCAAACAAAAGAGAATGAGCTTCACCCAGAGCGCAACGAAGCCATAACCGACGAGATAGACAAGCTCGTCCAGGCTAAGTTCATTAAAAAAGCCCAATACCCAACCTAACTCTCCAACGTGATGATGGCAAAGAAGGCTAACGGGAAGTGGAGGATGTGTGTTGACTTTACAGACCTCAACAAGGCGTGCCCCAAAGACAGTTTCCCCTACCTACCATTGATCTTGTGGTAGATTCTACTACGAGTTATGAGATGCTCACGTTCATGGACCCCTTCTCGGGGTACAACCAGATCAGGATGGTTGAGAAAGACCAAGAACACATGTCCTTCATCACCAGGGGGTTATATTATTACAAAGTGATGTCATTCAGTTTGAAGAATACCAGGGCAACTTACCAACGGCTGGTCAACAGGATGTTTGTCGCGCCTCGATTTTTGGACCAAGTCCTTTCGGCTCGAGAAAAATACGAAACTCTGTCACTAGAACTCATCCTCCTAGAAAGATGAGTGCGATTAGGTTTGAACTTGAAATCGGTTTGGCTAAGGGCTTTTTAGAAAAAATAGGAGTTGCCACCTAACTTGATTTAGGTAAGTTAGGTCACCTAAAACTAAGTGTTAATCCAAAGATTAAACTCAAGATTTTTGAAAAAGGTTTTGAAAAACTCCCTCGAGAGAGAGTCTTTGAGAAAATAGGTTGTTTGGTAACCTTAAGAAAATTTTAAGCCCTTTCTGAAAGTAACTCCATTTTGGTCGTTCGAAAATAGAAATCTATGGTCCAGGGGTTAGTTACGTGTAGGGAAAATATCCTAAGATCATCACCCTACCCCGCCCTTTCAGTACCTACATATCTATTCACCCTTTGTTCATTCACTAGAATAATCGGTTACCATTATCCACTTAATATCCACTTAATATCCACTTTAGAGTTTTTAAAAAAAATGGGATTTAGTCATCGTTTTTTGGATGAATGATGCTTGATGCAAGTTTTGGAAGAAATTTAAAAATGTGCAAGTTTTGAAGGAGTTTGAAATAGAAACTTTGAATTGATTGAAATTTTTGAAAAGGGGATTGGAGTTGAAATAGAAGTTATGACCGCACTATTTTAGATTGCCTACGTATCTCATTAGACAAGAATCAAGTCATTCGTAGTTCGGGCAAGAGCCCGATGAAAAATAGGCATAGTAGGGCCTTTGGAATGTTTGAAGACACTTTATGGTCTTTGGAATGGTTTGAAGACACTTTGTGGTCTTTGAAAAAATGATTTGAGAATTTTGATTTGAAGTTAAATGTTGGAGTGTTTTTGGAATAGAACTTAAAGGTTTTTGAAAAACGCTCTGGAAATAGGGTTTTGAAGTGTTTTGAAATATTTTTGGAACAACTCGAGGGAGTTTTGGAAGTGCTTTGAAATAACTCAAGAGAGTTTTGAAAATGTTTTGAAGTCTTATTTTGAAAACCTTAGAAGTAGGGTTTTGAAGTGTTTTAATAAACTTGTCTTCGAAAACCTTTTGAAAATGGTTTTTGAAAATACCTAGGGATTTGAAACTCAAATATAGACAACCTTGAAAGTTGAACTTAATGTATCACCTTCCCTTGAAATCCCTAACCATAAAAGGGGTAGGGACACTTTAGGGTTGTGAGTTCTTGAAAATATTTTTGGAAATTATTTAAAGATAGAATGTAGGAGTATTAGAAAAGGTTATGAAGTTGGTTTTTTGAAATCTTAAGAGAGTAGGAGGTTTTGGAAAAATGCGTTATGAGAATAGTTTTGAATTGAAAGACCATTTGAAAAGGAGTCCTTGAATTGGAACTTTGAAGCGTACTAACCTAGGTTGGGTTAGCCTAAGATTAACTAACTCGGGTTTGGTTAGTCCTAGGGTTAAGGTGACCTAGGGTTAATCAACTAGGGTTAGGTCAACCTAGGGTTGGACAACTAGGGTCAAGTTAACTTAAGGCTGGATTGAACTAGAGTTAACTAACTAGGGTTAGGTTAACCTAGGGTCAAGGTGGCCTAGGGTAAACTAACTCGGGCTAGATTAATCTAGGGTCAAGGTGGCCTAGGGTTAACTAACTTGGGTTAGGTTAATCTAAGGTTAGGCAACTATGGTCAAGTTAACCTAGGGTTGGGTAACTAAGGTCAAGTTAACCTAGGGTTGGATTGGAAGATGGTTTTGAAAGGTGGTTTTATGAATTTTTTAAAAGAGTTTTGGAAAACAAATCATGTTATGCAACAGACTTTGGTAAACAACCCTTTTTAAAGATCATTTCCATGAAAATTGACTCTAGTTAAATATATGGTTTATATGGTTGATGCGTGAAAACTTTTTCAAAGAAGGTTTCCTTTAGGATCATTATAAGCTTTATCTTGAAAGGAAATCAATACAATAATGACAACCTTTTGGAAAATCATTTTTAATGCAAAAGTGAAGGGAATGAACTTTTAAAAATCATTTTTTTGAGAAGAAAATTTAGAAAATCATTTTTAAAGGAAACCATTCTAACAAGTTAGAGCTCCTATAACTAATATACAAGAGAAACTACTCAAGAGATAGTTCTATGGGACCATTCCAACTACTAAACTTGAGAGAATAACAACCTTAGAAATTAGTGAGTTTGAAAAGCATTTTCATAGAAGAATAAAAGGAGAAGGGAACCATTATAATAATTTAGAGCTCTTATGGCCAATGTAAAGGGAAACCACTCAAGAGCGGGTTCCATGGGGCCATTCCAACCACTAAACTTAAGAGAATAACAACCTTAGAAATTAAAGAATTTAAAAAGCATTTTTATGCAAGTTGGAATGCAAGGGTGCAAAAATGTGAGTTAGGGGTTAATGGGAAGATTTTCTAAGGCATGATTACCTAGGGTCTCATTCTAAGCTTCAAGGGACCAACTCTTAGAATATTGAGCTTGAAAATGGCATGAAAATGAGAATAGTGTAAGTTTTGAAAAATATGATTATAAACATGAAAATAAAACTAAGCACACAAAACATGAATAAGACAGCAATATGCAAAGGGAGTCATAAATTCATACAAGACTTTAGGCTACACCATATAATCAAGGGGCTCCAAGGTCATACCATCTTAAAGTAGGCTAGTGAGAGATCCCCCCACACGGTGGCTTTCACTAACTTTCCTCTAGACATGAACTAAGAGCTCTCTTGCTCCAAGCATACAAGAAAGGGGGGTATAAGATGGGGATTAAAGTAGAGAATAGCCTAAGTAGGCTAGAAGGCAGAAGAAAGGAGTGAGGGAAGACAAGAATATAAAAGAAATATTACCTTTTGCCTTCAATACTCTTCCAATCTTCTATGGATGTTTTGACTTGAGCTAGGAGGGCTTTAAGTATGCTTGAGGGGCTGGAAGGAGGTATTCTATGGCATGAGAGGTTATGTAGGTGAATCGAATGGGTTAAGGGGAGGTGGAATCTCGCCTAGGTGTTTGAGGCATGGGATGTATATAAGAATTCAAGATTTTGGAGCAGTTTTTACAGAGTTTCGCTATCAATTTCGATTCTTGAATATGCAAAGGGGAAGGCCTGTATTTATAGGCAATTTGGGAGAAGCTTGGCACATGTGGTACATACACTTTGACAAAATTTGCCCTGGCACATGTGGTACATGGACTTCGGCAAAATTTGCCTTGCAAATGCGCCAATACTGTTCCATTGGCAGAATGCCACGTGGCACCTAATGTACTGGTTAAATCTTGATGGTTAACCGAAATTTGGCCAATCTGATCAAAATCTGGGCGCATGTAGTATACGCTTCATCACCGGGAGTGTTCGTTTAAATTTTGCCTCGATAATTAAGCCAACCGAGAAGGTTTCGAAGGAATTGGTTGCATCCACGATGTTCTCCTGGGGTTTCTCGTGAACTTCCGTGCTTTTGAAAAGTTTAAATGGTGTTCAGAAGTGTGAGATATCGTCTCGGGAAGTATGCATAAAATCGCATGTCGGTGGAGCATCTGTGATACGCTCTGTGGGAGTTCAAAAGTGACTGTTTGCGAACCACGCGATAAGGGACTTCGGGGAGCAATCTATCCGATCGAGCTGTATCGATGGAAAGACCTATGGATGAGCTTATGGGAATTTATCAGTTTACGCATTTCTCAAGTCATTTAACGGTGCGTTATAACCAGGGAATCATAAGAAAAGGCAATTTTGACGGAGCGTCTGTGAGACGCTCCAGGGAACCTTTATTGAGTCAGGGGTGTTTAGTGTCGCAAGGTCCTTTTTAGGTTAAACAAGGGTGTGTGACAAGACCCACCGTTTTGTTGAGTCAAGGTTGATCCCCATGTTGATTTTGATGATAACAAAACCATGTGGTTGTTATCTAATGATTTCACTTAAGTGTGCAGATTAGATTATATTCATTTGATAACAAGAAAATATTTGAGCTGATTGGTTAAGTATCCAACAAGAAGATTATTTAGGTAATCTTATTTTCAAAGAGTTTGAAGCTGTTCAAGGAGTTCAACAAGTATTGAAAAGAAGGATGCAAACAACTAAAGATCTTATGAAAATTCAAGAATTTATTCACTATGAAGACCCTTGATCCTCATGGCTATATCAAATCCACTGAAGTATCAATTGCATAAAAAAGGGGGAGCAAAAGCTTGTATGCTCTGAAGCATAAAGCACAAAAGAAAAGGGGAGTAAGTTTCTACTTAACACATTGGAAGATATTGAAGAACTTGTGTTGAAAAGATTGTCAAGAAGGATCAAAGGTTGATGAAGTATGATGAGTTGATACATTCAGTAATCTCATAGTTACAACCTCAGTTAAACGATTCTTACAAGACATAGAAGCTCACCTTGAAGATTTGAAGATGTCTTGCAAGTATTGATAAAAAATCACAAGACTTGGAAACTTCATTGAAGATTATGTTGAAGTATTGACTAGATGAAAGAAGCTATAGAAGAAATTAAGTTGATGAAGATCAAGCAAAGAAATTGAAGAAGTTCAAATAAGCATGAAAGATTAATTCAAGAAAAGAGATCTCAAGTCTTGGAAGCTCTCTTGAAGATTTTGAAGAAGACTTAGATCAATGGATGAAGTCATGGTAATTGAAGAGCTCTACATGTAATCAAAAGTGTATTGATTTCATCTTGAAGAGTTGAAGGTGTTCTTTAAGTCAACATGCCTTGAAGAAGTTTTTTCAAGCCTTAGAAACCTTAGTTGGATGATCCTTAAAGAGCTTGAAGATATTGAAGAAGATTGAAGAAGTATTGCAAAAGTTAAGGATTTTCCTAAAAAGAGTCGACTCATTCAAACAGAGGTTAAAAATGTTGATGGAAATCAAAAGAGTAGACCCCTGCTTAAAAAGAGTCGACTCAGTTAAGGTAACGACTATATTTTTGAACGTTATACTCCGCCGTTTTCGTATCAAATGGTCTCCCATCCATCTCCAACGGCTATAAGCAACTCAAGGCTATATATACAAGATCCCCAACACATATATGATGATGAAGAACAAGAAGAACATGAGAAGAATACAAGATTAAGTGCTACAAAGTGATTTTTCATCTTCTACATCTTATACTTTGTTTTTATTCATTTGAGGGGTTTTTGAGTGAGCTAAAAATTTGTTTGTCTACTCTTTGAGAGAGAGTTATTCATTGTACAACCTTCATCTATTATTGGATTGGTTTGTAAACTTGTGAGTTTGAGTGTTCTTGAGAAAAACACTTGTGAGTTTGAGTGTAGCTTGGGAAAAACACTTGTAAGTTTGAGTGAAACTTGGATAAAATCACTCGTAAGTTTGAGAGAAGCTTGGACAAAATCTCTTGGGTTTTGAGAGTTTGGGGAAGAGCTCTTGTAAGAGTGAGCTAGGCACTTGGAGAAAAACTAGCAGCTGTGTAAGGAAAGTTTACATAATGGAATACCTTCGAGAGGATCGAGGAAGAGATGACGTAGGCAAGGTTTGGCCGAACCTCTATATATCTGGTGTTCTTCATCTCTTTACTCATATTACTTCCTTGCATTACATCTTATTGTTTGCTTGCTTGGTTATTAGTTTGATTGCTCACTGCTACATTGCTTAAATTGTTTTTAGTTGTATTGTTTGATATAAATTTCATAAAACCCAATTCAGCCCCCTCTCTTGGGTTACCTACTTGGGCCAACACGTTCAATATTACAGGATCGGTGTAGTTTCCGGGGAGTGTTCAGGTTATCAGGGGCAAAATGGTCATTTTGGCCGAGTTTGGTTAAAAATGGCCAGGAATGAATCGAAGTGTTATGTTAAGCGTGTTGTGTCATTCAGTGGTGATCCCAGGAGAGTCTTTCACTGTTCGATGGAATTTATGTAGTACTGGGGCGTTCATGGGCAAAACGGTCATTTTAACTCGAGTTAGTTGAAATGGGACCGAAATTGGACAGAATGGCGTGCGGAGTACGCATAAATGCTTAGTAGCACTTTGGAAGGGTGGACTTAAAATTTTGAGGGATTTTGAACTTTCTCAAAATGTGCATGGAGGCCCAAGGGGCAGGTTTGACCATTTTTCACCGAGTCGGGCTAGTAGGCGTCAGTATTAACCTAGGTGTTGGTTCTCGAGACTGCCTAGTCTCGAAAAACTACTTGTTCGGTGTTGGTCCTTGAGACCGCCCGGTCTCAGAGAGTTACCTGTAGGGTGGTGTTGGTTCCTGAAAATGTCTGGTCTCAAAAAGCTACCTGCGATGGTAGTGTTGGTCTCCAATAATGTCTGGTCTCGGAGAACCACCAAATGAAGAACATTCTATATTGGCGGGCTAGCAGGCGCCAGAAGTGAACCATCTAAAATTTGATAAAGTGTTGGTCCCCGAGATCGCCCGATCTCAGGAAGCTACCTAAATGGCATTGGTTCCCGAGACCACCAGGTCTCGGAAAGCTGCTTGGAATGTCTAGGGGCATGATGGTGTTTATGGTTTTAGTAGGACCTTATGGGCCCGGGAAGCGATTAGTTGACTGGATTGGAGTTCGAAAGACCTGTCCTGGGCTTGCATGTGCTGTGATGTTTGAAAAATGGGTTCAGTCGGGCCGGAGACTGCCGAGCAGACAAAAATGGGGTGCTTACAATGTTCAAGTCCTAGATCGGTAGGAATGTGGAGGTCTCTGTCAATGACATTTTGGTCAAGAGTAAGTGGGAAATTAACCACCTGAAGGAAACTTTTCAAACCCTTAGGGCCTACAATAAGAAGCTGAATCCTGCCAAGTGCGCGTTTGGGGTAGCGTCAGGAAAGTTCCTGGGGTTCATGACCTCATAGAGGGAGATAGAAGCCAACCCAAAAAAAGTCAGTACAATACTGGGAATGCAAGCACCAAAGACAATAAAAGATTTTCAAAAGTTAGCAGGCATAGTGGCAGCCCTGAATCGATTCATTTCTAGGTCCACTGACAAATGCCTCTTTTTCTTCGAGGCACTAAGAAAAGTATTCCAGTGGACTGGTGAATGTGAGGAAGCCTTTCAGTAGTTAAAGCAGTATTTGGGCTCAGTTCCTCTGCTTAGCTGAACAGTCACTAGAGAGGAACTTTATCTCTACTTGGCTGTTTCGACAACAGCAGTGAGCTCAGCTCTCGTCCGAGAAGACCAAGGGATCCAGAAACCGATCTACTACACCAGCAGGGCCCTCAGGGGAGCAGAGAAGAGATACCTGAGGATCGAGTTGCTCACTTTTACTCTAGTAACATCAGCACGGAGGCTCAGGCCCTACTTCTAGGTGCACCCCATTGTGGTCTTGACCGACTAACCCCTCAAGAAAGTTATGCACAAGTTTGAAACTTCAAGGCACCTCATGAAGTGGTCAGTAAAGCTCAGTCAGTTTGATATTCAGTACAGATCACAAGTGGCTATCAAAAGACATGCAGTAATAAATTTCATTGCAGAATTCATAGCCCCCCCCCCCCCAACCCCCTACAACAACCCACCCGAGGTAGACGATATAGAGAACCATTGGATATCGAATGTTGATGGTTCCTTCACCAAACAGTCAAGCGGGGGCAGGCATTGTTCTTATCACCTCAGATGGTCACAAAGTAGAGTATGCTCTCAGGTTCAAGTTTTCAGCCACCAATAAGGAAGTAGAATATGAGGCCCTTATAGCTGGGCTTTTATGGGTACATATTGGGCTGGTCGAGCTAGGTTCGAGCTGGGCCTGCACTACATAATAACAACTATCATTGTGGCCCGAGGCCAACCTAGCCTTACCTTAGGCCTAATATCATTCTCCCAAGCCCGCCCAAAAATTAAACTAAATAGTCCAAGCCTGCCCATCTGGCCCGAACTATTGGCAATAAGCATATCAATCTTCAGTTCTTTGTATAAATTTTTTAAAAAAATGATGAACAAAGTGCACTACACTTTTTGACGTTTAAGACAATGGAGATGTGGGGAAGGTATAAAAAATAGTTGTTATTTTGAAAACAGTTGTCATTTTGGAAATCGAATTGAATAAATTATTCTTGAATGCAATAAATTATTTGTTGCTGTTGGAGAACCCATTAGCAAGGCCACGGCTGGCTACAGCTAAACACGTGGGTAATGGTGATTTCTAGTTTGGTTGGTAGATGGGTCATTAAAATAAATATTTAATGATCGGGCAGGCCCGGGCTACAAATCTTCATCCCAGGCCTAGCTTGAAAAATAATCAAACTTAAAAATTTTGCCTAGCCCAGCCATACGGGCTCAAATATTAATCGCAATCCCTAAAATATTCGGGGCGGACTGGGCAGGCTTCTTGGGCTTGCAGGCTTATATCCACCCCTACTGGGCTTCGGATAGCTCGAAGAATGGGGGCAGAGTAGGTAACAGTCAGGGGGGACTCACAACTTGTGATCGAGTAGATCGAGGGAGAATATGAAGCAAAGGGAAAAAAGATGAAGGAATATTGCCAAATGGCTAGAGGCTTAGCCAGGAAATTCTCCAAGGTATTGCTCCAAAGAATCCCCAGACTAGACAACAAAGAGGTCGCCCGATTAGCAAAATAGCATCATCAGAGCAGCTTAACCCTAAAGCATCTGAACCCCAGAAGTTAATATTGTGGAAACAGAAGTCTCATGGGCCAAATCAATCGGAGATTACTTGGAGCTGAACACCCCCCTAGAAGACAAGTTGGAAGCAAGAAGAGTTAAGTTCAGAGCCAGCCACTATGTGATACTTGATGGCATCTTATACAAAAGGGGGCACACCCTCCCCCTCCTCAGGTGCGCCACAGAAGAATTGACTATCTACATCATGAGGGAGATCCATGAAGAAATCTGTGGGAACCATTTTGGAGGACGTTCCCTGGCCAACCAAATCCTCAGAGTAGCATACTACTGGCCAACCATGAGTAGGGACTCCAAGGAGTTTGTAAAAAAGTGTGATAAGTGCCAGTGATTTTCCAACATTCCTAGGTAGCCTGCCCAGGAACTAACTCCCATCTAAAGTCCATGGCCCTTCGCCCAGTGGGGAATAGACATCGTAAGTTCGTTATCCCTGGGTAAGGGGCATAACAAGTTTGCAGTAGTGGTCATCGATTACTTTATTAAGTGGGTCAAATCAGAAGCCCTCACCACCATCATATAGCAAAAAATGGCCACCTTCCTCTGGAAAAACATCATGTGCCGCTTCGGGATTCCAAAGCTGGTCATCACAGATAATCAAAAGCAATTCGAGGGGAAGCAATTCAGCGGGTTATGTTAAAACTTGCAGATCAACCATCATTTCTCCTCACTAGAGTACCCCCAAGAAAATAGACAAGTAGAGGTGACCAATAAATCCCTCCTCAAGATCATTAAAACCAAGCTGGAAAGGGCCAACGGACTATGGGCGGCAGAACTCTCCAATATCCTATGGGCCTACAAAACCACTGAGCGAGTTTCTACCAGACAAACCCCTTTCTCTCTTACTTTTGGAACGGAAGTAGTTATACCAGTTGAGATCAGCCTCCAAAGCCCGAGGGTTCAAAACTATTATCGAGAGACAAACGGCGAGGCCTTGACAATTGACTTGGACTTACTGGAAGAGAAGATACTACAGTCAGCAATTAGAGTGGCTTTATACCAGTAGGAGATGCATCAATACCACAACAACCGAGTGCACTTGAGGGACTTCAAGCCAGGAGAATTGGTCCTAAGGAAGCTTAACCAATCCACCCGGATTGCCCAGGATAGGAATCTTGGCCCGAATTGGGAGGGTCCCTACGAGGTGATTGGCTTTATAAGGAAAGGCACATATAGACTGAAGGGGCTAAATGACAAAGAATTGCCTCACCCTTGGCATGTTGAGCACCTAAGAAAATACTATGTGTGAGCAACTCCTCTCTCGCTCAGATGTAATAGCAGATACAGAGATTAATGAGAAATTGGCATCCTACAAAAGCTTTGTCTACAAGTCTTTCAAATTCATTTCCATAAAATGCTTTAATCCTTTCTTTATAAGGGACATCATAACAAAAGTCCTACTCTACTACCAGACTGAGCAGGCAAAGGCCAAGCGCCTAAGTTTTAACGGCGACAACAAAATTTCTGCTCGACCACCAGACCAAGTAGGCAGAGGCCAAGCGCCTAAGGCTTAATGCCTACCACAAAAGTCCTACTCAGCCACCAAATTGAGCATGTAGAGGCTAAGCACCCAAGGCTTAACTTCCACCACAAAAGTCTTGTTTGGCCACTAGACCGAGCAGGCAGAGGCCAAGCGCCCAAGGCTTAAAGCCTACGACAAAAGTCCTACTCGGCCTCCAGACCAAACAGGCAGAGGCCAACCACGCAAGGCTTAATTCCCACGACGAAAGTCAAGTTTGGCCTCCAAACCAAGTAGGCAGAGGCCAAGCACCCAAGGCTTAACGCCCACGACAAAAGCCTTGCTTAGCCACCAGACCGAGCAGGCAGAGGCCAAGCACCCAAGGCTTAACGCCCACGATAAAAGTCTTGTTCGACCTCCATACCAAATAGGCAAAGGTAAGGCACCCAAGGCCAAATGCCCACTATAAAAGTCCAATGCGGTCAAACAAAAATCTTATTCATTCATAAGACCGAACATGCAATGGCCAAAGGCCCAACGCTTAAACAACCACCACAAAAGTCTAAGGTAAAACCAAAACATCCATACTTAGAAAAATCATAAACAAGAAAGAGAAAAGAAATGAAAAAGACAAAAGGTTCATCCATTGACAAGATCAGAAAGAAAAGGCGAAAATATATTCATTGATAACGGATGAATTACAAGAGGGCCAAAGCAGTGTTACATCAAAACCACTGCAAAGGCAAAACCAAAACGGCAAAAAGAAAAAGATATACAAAAAATTACTTATTTGCTCGGGGGTAACCATCCTTCCTTACTGCCTTGCTCCTCTCAACTGCTATAGAGACTGCGTTATCCTCAGAAACAGCCTCAATGGAAGAGAGATCTAGGCCAGGGTGAGCCTAAGCAACCATCTTCTTAGCCTCAGTAAAGCCTTGCATATAGGCCCGACCCAGTGCCAACTAGTAAGTCTCCCCTTGGTAGTACTCCCTAAATACCTTTTTGACGGTTGCCTCCATCTGAGTAGGAAAACTAGTTATGAGCAGCTTTTTGAGTAGTCTTCTTAGTAGCAAGCTTATCACGGATAGCCTCTTTGGCAGCTCTCTCGTTGGTTAAGTTCCCCATTAGCTTGGTCTTCTCTTCCTGCAGGGTCAACATCTTGCCCTTTAGGTTATCCTTCTCTGAAGAGACCTCTTTTAGTTTTTTCTTCAAAGAAGCTACCTTAACTAAGCCCTGGTCAGCTATGCGCCTCTACTCGAGGAAAGCCTTATCGCTGTTCGTCGTCTTGGCACTTAATATAGAAAACCTGGTAACAGCCTGATCAAACAAAAAAGAGCAGGATCAGAAGCAAAAAGGAATGAATAGAGCAACTACACATGAAATTTTATAAGACTTGCCTCACACAAATCCTGACCAAGGTCCTTGAAAAGCTTGTAGGTAGAATTGCTCGCCAGCTGTTCCCCAACCCTTTGGTGGATTACGCTCTGCAATCTTCTCCAAGCTAGGTCTGGACTTTCAAATATAGTTTTTCCATCAGTGACAATAAGATCTTAAGCAGAAGAAGCAGGCTTTGCTAGAGTATCAGCTAGAGGAGTTGGTGGGGGGAGTATGCTAGCAGGCATAATTAGGGTTGATGATACCTCCTGGGTGACCAAGGGCGCAGGAGGAGGACTAACAACCTTTAGTGGTGGGAGGTCTCCAAGGTCGACCCCCTTGTCCTTGCTACCACTGCCCCCCGCCTTATAGCTAGTAGGAAGCTTATAACGCTTGGCCGCCATAGAGCCTCAACTTTGAAAGAATGTTCTTATTAAGAGCCATATCCCCCTTCTCGTCTGAGTTGTCCTTGCCTTGATCTGCACAGGAGCAATAAAGATAGATACATCAACAAGCAGCCAACAAAGACAAGGAAGAGAACAAACTGTACTCACTCCTCTCAAGTTCTGCCCTCATAGCTTCATTTGTAGGCTCAGGACCCAACAAGTACATACCCAAGTTTTCTAAGTTTATCAGAGCATTGGCATTAGTAATGCCATAATCTTGGGCCCTCTTCACCCTAGCTTCTTGGGCCTCATCTAGAGTGGGAGTTGCACGAGCTAGCCAGACACAAGGAACTTAAGTCAGAACCTTAAAAATCTAGAAATTACGGCTGAGGGAAATCAAAAGCTAAAGAAACTAAGGGACATACCCCTTCGAGTTGGAATGTTCCACGATCGAGGAACTTGTGCAAAATCATCATCTACAACCTTTCAGGGTTGATGTTCCTAACCATCACCATAGATGAAGAAGAATCTATCCTTCCACCTCTTGTTGGAAGAGGGTAGCCCTATCACCAGAGTTGTGTCACTACTCCTGGCCGAGAAGTACCACCAGCCCTTCTCTTGCTCAGTCAATTTGTAGCAGTGCAAGAACTCATCGGCAATGAGGCGGTCTTCACCATTACTGGATGCTTGCCACAACACGACACAAACCAGCAGAATCCTCTAGGAGTTAGGAAGGAGCTGACCAAGGGCCAACCTTAAAAACTCAGAATCCCTCTAATGGGGGTCGAAATAGGAAATCTGAGGCTACCAGCCAGGGTGGCCTTATAAACACAGACTTCCCCAGGATGGGTAGAGAAAGCCCAGTCTCCTTTCTCAGGTTTCCTATATGACAACCTATAAGGGAATTGGTAATCCTTCCATAGCTTCTTGACCCTCCTCTCCATAATGACGGAGGACACCCCCTCAGCAACAAAATTGAACTCCCTAACCTTAGGGATCACTATGCCCCTGGGCCTAAGAACCATACCCCCAAAGGCTATCCTCTCACCAAAAGCCCTAGAAGGCCCCACTGAAGCACTATCGGGGACCTTAGGCCGCACCCTAACCAGATCCTGAGAAGCAGCGTTCTTAGAACCCGAGGAATGTACATGTTTAGGGTCCACCATGGTGCTTACTAAGTGTAGTCTCCTAGCCGACTTGAAGCCAACCCCGAAACAAACTCAAACAATTTCGGGTTCTTGACAAACCCTTGGAGAGAAGGAAAAAACCCTACTTTGGTGTGATGCCAAAGACAACGCCCAAAGAAAAATCGCATGAGGAAGAAGAACCACAGTTTGAGATCTTACCGAAGAGGAGAAAAGCTTGAATCTCCAAGCGCAGGTACACGAAGAACAAGAAGAAGCAGAGAGAAGGACGGTTGAGAGGTTTCAAAAGCTAGAAATCATCTAAGTATGGGAAGTGCAAAGTGAAAGCCAAAGGCCGAAATAGCCAAAACTAGAACCCTCCTGTTCGAAATCAACGGCTCAGATCAACTCATTAACCACAGATCTAACGGATGGTAGTCGTCAAGTCATGTTGCGGGATAAAACCCAATAAGAAGGGAACACGTCATGGGGGTATCAAGCAACGCGCTTAGTCATTGCCAACTATGGCCATGATTGCTCCTACGGCGTCATAAATGTACCTTCTTTACGAGGAATCACCCACCGTTGAAATTCCCTTGACCACAACGGGGTGCTTAAAGGAATTGGGGCGACCGATAGGGACTGATCGGGCGATAGCTGACCAAGGTCCTAACGAAAGGCAGACTGCGCCTCTACAAGGAACCTGATTAGGAAAGACAAATGACGTGGCACTCAGGCAGCGCTGAGCGGGAGACGTTGAACAAGAATGATGCTGAACAGATCCACGTCGGTCGGGCTTATACTGAGCGGGCTGTGTTGGGTAGAAAAATGCCGACCATCCTCCTCGCCCAGCTTGTGGGGACCACGACTGCAAGTAATCCCTTAGTAACTGATACTAGGGTTAGTAGTACAATACTAAAAGGACGACGCGTGAAGGAACAACCACCTTCTCCACCAGGCTGTCATCAGCTTAACAAACCCCAAAGGAGGGGACGCATGTGAGGGGAGACAACCACGTCCTCCACTACCCTGCCAATGTCCTGACCACCCAATGACGCGTCGCCACATAGAAAGGTTATCATTTCCACTATTTGCCTGCAGATACTTCAAGAACCACTCCAAAAACTACGCCAGTATAAAAGGCACCTTAAACCTTTCTCCCCAAGGTATGTATACAAAACCTTAGCCGAAACTCTACACGATTATCCTCCTATCTTTGGCATCAGAGAGTTTTTGACAGGCACCACACTGGTGTTTTTTTATCTAACTCCTTTTCACAGTCAACTGGAGACGTTTATCGTGACCTGGGAGCAGACCTTACAAGTTTACTAATTTATCAATATGTATAACATTTACTATCCAATTATATAAAATGGATTAGACTAGTTAACTTTTCTTCGAGAAATTATTTCTTATATGACTCTTTCTTCTCTTTGCACAATGCTTCTTATTTAGTTGGTTTGATAAGTGTAATTATAATTTAGACCTACCTAACAAAAAACTTATTACATTGTACAAGTAAGAGCAAGAATAATGTCGCACTCGCAGAGCAATGACATATTTTCCCTTCAAAGGGTGAAACCTAAAGCATTGACTAAAAGGTAATACTATATAATTATAAAATTTATACAAAATTTGTTACGAAAATAATGTTATTAAGTTGTGAGTTTATTATTTTAAATTGAAGAGCTCATCACTTTGCTTATTAATTATAAAAATATCTTTACAACATTATTTTGATTAAAAAATTTTGTACAGAAATTATGAATGAATAGTTATTTCCTTGACTAAAAGCAAATGGGTGACCTCCAGGATTCGGTGTGGCCTGCAAATCTACGCTTCATATTCGACTGGGCTTGCGCTTTAATGCTCAAATCACTCCAATCCAGGCCATCTGGCGCATGTTTTTAATGTTCAGCTCCTGGGAGCGCACGTTGGAGCGATGCAGCCGCCGACGACGCCCCGTTGAATTTTAGCGGACAGCACTCAAATTTTTACAGCGGACCAAGAGGCTAGTAGTAGGTAAAAAGAAAGATTTTTTTGGCCATATTTTAGCCGTTTGATATCACGCAATCTTCCAGCTCAGCAAGTTATGTTCTCGAAGTTTTTGGTTGTGGACCCCACTGATTTCGCTGTCGGGTCATGCACCGAGATCTTCTCACTGTCCAAAAAAATCAGGCGTGCAGTATAAAATAATCATATGAATTAGTTAATGTCAATCGTATGGCTGGCATGCATGTTACATATAACACAACGACATGACATGATGTTTCTGGGATGTACATGCCATGTGCGTGGGCGAGTATAGATCATAATTGCCAAAATTGTGCCGATTAGTGTACTAATTTTGTTATTAATATAGTATGTATTAATATTGGTACAATATCAAATATTATTTTAAAATTATTACTATTAATATTATATATTTATAATATATGTTTAATATAAATTTTAATAAACAAGTATCACCAAAATATAATAAAATTAAATTATTTTAAAATAAATTATACAAAATTTGATACTGCTTGATAAATTTAATATTGGTCGAGAACATTCGGTAGCATCGATATTGATTGGTATCTTAACCGATACAAAACTCACATTTATTAGTACTGTTTCATAGCCGGTACGATATGTACCACCCAATATGATACTAAATTGATAACTATAGTATAGATATTAGTATTATAGATGTCCGTGCATGCCAATTAGTGGAGGACATAATGTTTTTTGTTTGGGGTCAAGATAAAATATTTTTTTGGGGGGATATTAAGGTATGATTTCTTAAATTTTAGTGAATTAATATACTTTTTCTTATTTTAACTAATTCATCACATTAACCTTTAGGACGTGAAAAATGATTTGGTCCTCCATGTAAACATCGTCACTCCTCATTCTGTTGCGCATCAATGGATCTCTACCCTACTAAGTAGGTCCAATGAATTTGGTGTTGGTATTCCAAACATGACTAGAGAAGGACCATATGCTACTTTGCCAATAAAGAAAAGAAAATGCGGTGCTCTTAGACAACCTAGAGGAGAAAAATTAACATGACTAGGTAGACGATTGCCTCGACATCACGCTTCATCTTCTCAACTTAGGTGCTGCTGTTGCTAGTGTGTTTGGTTAGAAGGCTTAAACGAAATGCTAGTGTCAAGCCTCTGATGGGACACTTGCATGCTTGACACTTAATAACGGAGCCACTTGTGACTCAGATGTATTTATCCCTTAAAAAATTATATTTTTACCCTAATTTTAGAAATTTTTTGTAATCTGAAAATTTGTAAATGTCTCTTCAATAGTTTAAAATTATATTTTCTCATATAATTTTAGATATATTTTTCAAATTTTCACCTATAAATATATATAATTATTTTTTTTCAAAGTTCCCTACGTATTTTATATATAAACTTATATATTATAAGTAATGGTATATATATAAAATTTATACAAAATTATATATAAAAAATAATGTAATTAAATATAAGTATTTTACTTAAAATAAATATTCATGATAATTTTTAATTATACAGTAGCCATTGTCAATTCATATATAAAAAAAATCCAATGCTTTATGATTAATTTTAAAAAAATTGAATTGTTATTAATGATTACTCGTTTAAATAAATTTCGTGAGTCAACCACAGCTGACGCTGGAACATCTGCTCTACCATACCTCTTTGAATAGGTCCCAATTGATACGAAAGCATTAGACGGGCTAGCGTTCCTCTTGGACCATTCATATCAACCGGACACATATTCCAAAGGACAAGGGCCTGCCAACCAGTAATCTGTACCCTCACATATAGCATCGCACCCACCATCCCGCCTCATCTCATCATCAATAATGTCATGTCAGTCATTAGGTAATGTGGACATACGGATAAACCTGATGTGAATCTGATGACCATGACGCAGCCTTATATATTATCTTTATTATGAAAACAATATGGACAATATTATTAAAATCAGACAGTTGAGTAAATTGAAAAAATTATCGAGTTTTGAATCATCGATTTAATTATTAAATCAATTATTATTGAATTTTGACGTTATAATTATATTATTAATTAATTTATTAATATTAATAAATAGTATTTTATTTTTTTATATTATTTTTTATATTTAAAATATAAAATTTTATCTTAAAATATTGAACCGAACGGTTTAATACTGATTCAATTGATCAGGATTCAACTGCAGGTTTGATTGAGTTTGATCGAGTTTTAAACTGGCGACGGTTCAACTAGTTGAACCCATCAATTTGATTCAAATTTTAAAGCGCTGAATATGGAAAGCTGAGATAAAAAAGATCATTTGAATTGTTTTTTACGAAAGTTATAAGTTATTTATTTAAATAATTTTTTTAAATTTAAAGTAGATTCAAAAAGTCATTTTTTTAAACAAAAGGCAACCATAATTTATAAAAACTATAAATTTAAGACGTAATTTATTAAAAAAATCACCATTCAAATATTTCATAAAATAAATAAAATACGTATAGGCTAGAATCGAGACGCATGCGAAATCCTCATCATGCTGTCTTCTGTGGCCCACGCAAACCTATCCATGCCTTCCCTTTTCTGAAGCTTCTGATTTCCTTCCGACTTTGCCCCTCTTCTTACAGTTATTTACCCCTTTCACCATCTACCTGCTCCTTTGCTAACCTCAAGGTTAGCTAGGTTGATCAGTTGATTTGCTCCTTATTTGGCTCGTCAACGTTCAACGGCGTCAGCCTCCTAAAAAAGGGCACTTTCGTCCTGACACTGCGTCATTGGAGATAAAAAAAAGAAAAAAAAATTCGGAAGTGCATTTTGGCTCTGCACAGTAGAGTGAAGACTTCTAAGCCGAAAGTGACGAACCAATGAAAAACACAGCAACAAACAAATTCATGTGAAACGAAGCACAGAAAAAGCACTCACTTTCCTCTGTCTCAGAATTAGGGTTCTTCTGTTGCTTTAATTACGTTTTTCACTCGAATTTATTGCATTGCCCTTTCGTTTCTCACGAACACTAAACGAGATCCGCACTCTCAGAGAATCACCATCTCTGAGATCTCTATCTCTCCTACTCGCACACATATATCTAGTATATGCATATGTCATGTTGGGTTGTTCATGTGAAACTCCAGACGATGTTTCAGCGACTGGGAACGATTTGCGAGAAGTAGCAGAGGAATATTGGGGAAGATGAAGATCGGTGTTTGTTTTCTTCTTTCGATTTGGATTCAAAGTGCAAGACTTAAAGCTCCGATCTTGCGATAAGTCTTCATGTAGCCACGTTTTTCCACGTTTCACGAGTTAGTGCTTCAATTCTTGTGAGCATTCGTAAGTTTTCGAGTCTCTGCTGAAGATTCGGAGCGTTTGCCGATTCGAATCACCAACTCGTTCTAGTCGGAGCGAGAAAGTTACCAGTTTTGTGATCTGGAGAATCGTCTGGTGTAAACAATCACTTTCTTTGTATCTCTTTCTCTGCAGAAAGTTTGAGGAATGGGAAATAGAGAGCAAAATTTGTGAATGCGAATGCTTTTCGTGCTTCTGTTTTTGTTTTTCTGAGGAAACGCTTGGGTGCTTCAAGTGCTTTGGTAAAGTTGGATCTTTGATTTTCAGTCGGTTCAAAAGCTCCGTTATCGAAAGATTTAATTATTTTCTTGTGTTTGGTGCTGTTTCATATTGCGAGAAAAGAAGGATAACAACGTTTCAGCTGGGTAATCAGTTGTCCGATGTCAGTTTCTTTGAAATTATTGGATTTGGTGATCAGTTTAATATATTAAAGACCTGTAGATACTGAAGGTTCGAACATTCTCTTCAAATACTTGTTTAGTGCTCATTTGCCTGCTTTTGTTGGAGACAGCATTGAGCTTGTGCTAGTTTAAAGTGTGTGGATTTGTTCTGCTGAAAGAGACGCTACTTGTGCTATATTGGTGGTTTTATTTTGCGATCAGAAGCGTTTTCAGTTTGAAGTGATGATGGCAATGTCCTGCAAGGATGGTAAAGGAGTGATGGACAATGGGAAATACGTCCGCTACACACCTGAGCAGGTTGAAGCCCTTGAGAGGCTCTATCATGACTGCCCTAAACCCAGTTCGATTCGTCGGCAACAGCTTATCAGGGAATGCCCTATTCTTTCCCACATCGAGCCCAAGCAAATCAAAGTTTGGTTTCAGAACAGAAGGTATGGTCACTCTCACTGTCTCACAACAATTTTAGTTTTCCAATTAATGATGACACCGCATTTTGCCACAATATTTTGATGACAAGCTCTGTTTCCTGTGTCACAAAGATCAAATTTATTTATTTATAATTGGAGCAATTGTATTGTTATAGATATGAATGAATTTTCTCTGATTTACTTCATGTTTATACAGATGCAGAGAGAAACAGAGGAAAGAGGCGTCACGGCTTCAAGCTGTGAATAGGAAGCTGACGGCCATGAACAAGCTACTAATGGAAGAGAATGACAGGTTGGAGAAACAGGTGTCACATCTGGTGTATGAAAATGGCTACTTCCGCCAACATACCCCGAATGTGAGTATTCATGATCTTTAATTAGTTGAATTACATATATAGTCCGATCTTATCTTGAATAAATTGTAATTGGTATTGAGATGACGGAGGGTTGTTTTCATTACAGACGACGCTTGCGACTAAAGACACAAGTTGTGAGTCGGTGGTGACGAGCGGTCAACTCCACTTGACACCTTCGCATCCGCCGAGGGATGCTAGTCCTGCAGGGTTAGTGGGGATATGGTTGTTGGGTCATTTTCTTTTCATTGTGCTATGTGACCTCGTTGTGTGTGTTTGTGCGTGGCTTATGGATATGCATGCTTTTGTATTTTTTCCAGGCTTTTGTCCATTGCAGAAGAGACTTTAACAGAGTTTCTTTCAAAGGCCACTGGAACTGCTGTCGAGTGGGTCCAAATGCCTGGAATGAAGGTATGGCTGCAACATTAATATATGCATGGTTGTATTGAATCATTGACATACTTGCGTTATATTTATGTAGTTTTTTTCCCCCAATTATCAGATAGTGGAGAACTGGAAGGTTAAAAATAACAAAAACTGATCTTGTCATCCTAAATACACTACAAAACCAGTGTTAACGATTCACTGTGAAACTCTCCAAAATCATCCCTTTCCCAGGTTTCTTATTGGTATCTGTCATTATAAGAAAATTCGATTTCCCTTTCTGATTTTTATATTATTGATACTATCGAAGGGGTTAATGCCAATTGTTCTATTAAAAGGTAGTCAATAATAAGTCCCTTCCTGAACTAATCCCTTTCTCATATGCTTAGCCTGGTCCGGATTCCATTGGAATCGTTGCTATTTCTCATGGTTGCACTGGTGTGGCAGCACGAGCTTGCGGCCTGGTGGGTTTAGAGCCTACAAGGGTAAGATAGCTAGTTTCCTCCCCTGCTTTTTTTTTTTTCTTCTGTTATGTATAAGTTGAGTTCATGTGAAACATTAATTGGCTGTGCCCCTTCCAGGTTGCAGAAATCCTCAAGGATCGGCCTTCATGGTTTCGTGAATGCCGAACTGTGGATGTTCTGAATGTGCTGCCTACCGCTAATGGTGGGACCATTGAGCAGCTTTACATGCAGGTATTGTTAGTTATTGTGTTCTTTTATTGCACAACGGAGCATTTATGCCCTAAATGGGTTTTGGAATTTTTGCTTGATATCTTAGCTCTACGCGCCAACGACTTTGGCGCCTGCTCGTGATTTCTGGTTGTTGCGCTACACGTCCGTAATGGAGGATGGTAGTCTTGTGGTAAGTGGTTCTTGAAGTTTATTAATTCAATTTGTCAATTGAATTCCAGCTAGCTGTTTTGCTTTTCTGCTCCTTGCACATCTAACCCATTGACATTTTTGTTGTCTAATGGATGCAATGAAATTCTTAGGTATGTGAAAGATCACTTAGCAATACTCAAAATGGTCCAAGCATGCTACCAGTGCAGAATTTTGTGAGAGCAGAAATGCTCCCTAGTGGGTATCTTATTAGACCTTGTGAAGGGGGTGGCTCAATCATCCACATTGTCGATCATTTGAATTTGGAGGTAAATAAGTCACCATGCGTTTTGTATTCATTTATTTCATTCCCTTAATTATCTGATTTGGGTATTATACCTTCAAATACAATTAGATTTGGCATGTTAACATCTTTGACTAGGCATGGAGTGTTCCTGAAGTGTTGCGTTCCCTGTACGAATCATCAACTATGCTTGCTCAGAAGACAACAATGGCGGTGAGACTGTTAATTCTGCTTCCATCATGCATCGTTTATAATTTATGGGAGGGGATTTTATACTTGGATTCCTTGAATACATCCCTTGTTTTCACACAGGCTCTACGCCAACTTAGACAGATAGCTCAGGAGGTATCTCAGTCTAATGTCACCAATTGGGGCAGAAGACCTGCAGCTCTACGAGCACTTAGCCAGAGGCTGAGCAGGTTGAAATATTCTACTCTTTTACCATCATCTGTTGAGGTATGATAGTATTTCTCTGCTGTCCAGAACCTGATAATTTTTTTTTTCCGGCAGGGGTTTCAATGATGCTCTTAGTGGTTTTACTGATGAGGGGTGGTCTATGATGGGAAATGATGGCATGGATGATGTTACCATCCTTGTGAACTCTTCTCCTGACAAACTAATGGGCTTAAATCTTACATTTGCTAGCGGATTTCCAGCTGTCAGCAATGCAGTCTTATGCGCGAAAGCATCAATGCTTTTGCAGGTTAGCATACTGGAAGTGTTTGATTTGTCTAAATATTGCATGGGAAACGCGTATTAAGAAAAATATGGAGTACTTTGTTATAGATTGCTGAATTAAGTATCCCAAGGTGACAAACGCTATGCTAGCTTCTGTTGTGAAATCTTAAGTGTTGAACAAGCTGTGCTTATCACTAGTAACTTGGGCTCAGCTTGTATGAAGCTCATTCTACCTCCTTGTCAGAAAACTAAGAAAGAGCTCAAACAATTTGTAAAGATGCTTGTTTCCATTACTCTGAGTTTGATAAGTTTACGAAACAGTTGATGTTGGTGCCATGAGGTCAAACGCAAGTCTTTAAGAAATCAATCAAAGTAGAAAAGTTGGTAAGTAGTTTCAAGCCAATAGGGCATCATGCAGAAGTAATCAGCTCTGGGAGCATATTCTGTTGTAATCACTAATTTGCATTAGTAAGAGTAGGGCCGATGCATTCTGGAAAAATAAATGAATGACGGATTTAACTAATGAATTAGATTGGTTAGATTTGAGATCAAGATTGTGTTTCACAAACACTATACCTGCATGCAATACCGCCTGTTAAATTTAGTACTGCTGCTGGAAAGTGATCTTCCCTTGCCTATATGGTCAAGAGCCTCTAGATGGGCTTGATCCACCAAATTCACTAGGGAGCCAGTACTTCTCCCTTCTCAATGAGCAACTTTCGTCCTTCATCTAATCTTTGGTAGGAGGGTTTTTATGTGACGAGTTTCTTTGTTTGTGCAGCATAGGAGGTTTCTCTGATTTATTCTTTGCTGTTTAGAAAATGATCAAAGTTATCGAGGGTGGTATGCTGTCACCAATGATTGAATTGCTTGATCTTTTCCACAACAATGCTAGTGATTGTTATTAGGTTTTCCTTGAGTGTAAACATTTTCTCACACTGCTATTACCTCTGCGTAATATTGGCAAATATCATGTTTGTTTTGGCTCAGATTTTTGGGTGGTGGGGGTCATAGATTATGGCAGATGGATTATTTTTGCATTAATTTCTAGATTTAATTGATGGTGAAAGCATCTTAGCAAGTATATTCTTGCTCAGTTTACTTCTAGTTCTTGTCCTTTGTATTCACATTCTCATTTCAAGTTTAACAAAATTTGTTTTTTCTGCAATTGTTTCTGCTCTGCTCTGTGCTTTCCTATCTTTCAGAATGTGCCGCCTGCAATACTTCTTAGGTTCTTGAGGGAGCATAGGTCAGAGTGGGCAGACAACAGTATTGATGCCTACTCAGCTGCAGCTGTTAAAGTTGGTCCCTGTAGTTTACAAGGGTCTCGAGTTGGAAGTTTTGGGGGTCAAGTTATACTTCCACTTGCTCATACTATAGAGCATGAAGAGGCAAGTAATTTCATCTTGGTTTACTGCTAAATCACTATCTAAGTTTGTTCTTTAAATTCAAATAGAATTTTCAATTTGTGATAGTTTTCTTCAAACGTTGACATAGATTATACATCTCTCTTTGTGCTTATTAGTTGCTGGAGGTCATTAAGTTGGAAGGTGTTGGCCATTGTCCTGAAGATGCAATAATCCCTAGAGACATGTTTCTCTTGCAGGTAAGTTTTGTTTCTTAACATCTTGTGTCTTATATTTACCACGTAAATAATTATGGTCCCATGCAAACTGTTTTTTAATTAGTTCTGATGATAGCCTTCCTGTGAGGAACCTTGCCTAGGCCTGATTTGGAGGCCAGTGGGCAAATCAAATTTATAGGCTGTATTGGATTTTATGCTGAGAGCTTTTCCTTTTTTCGAATATTGTATATGAATGCACATCTGCATACATCCACCCAAACAGGTATATAAATATAATAAACTCGAGATGCTGTATATTAAATCTGTAATCATTAGACTTGGTTGATAGTCTAGGAGTTTTAGTACATGCCAGTGCAGGAACACACATGCCAGCCAAGCTGGACTCCTTAAAGCCTGAGCTGAAAATTAATGACAATGGGCTGTGCTCAGTCTGAAACTAGTCTAACACAGCTCTGGACTCACTAGCTGTCTGATCATTTTATTCTTATTCATCAAATAGAGTTGTGGTGGAGAATGGTGGAGGATGGAAGGTTTTGTTAATTGTTGAAGGTGTGATCACTAATTAGCCTGTCAACTATGATTGCCACCTGTTGGAATTTTTTGACAAGGTGCTCTCTTGGTCCAAATTGGTGTCTGTATTGGAACTGTTCCCATGTAAGTTAGCAAAAGCCTAGCTTTGTTCTCAATAGCTGTGAGAGAAATTTTGTAGGATAAAAACTTGAATTTTTGTAGAACATGATATTTTCATCCTTCTGATGTAGTTTTGAGCAAGGGAAGTAGTTCATTCTCTCACAGCATAATCGACTGTTGGAAATTCTTTTCTTTTTATGTGTTCGTTAGTAGTTCATTTACATTTAGTCCTAAGCCTATGTTGTATACATTAGTCTCCTGTCCCAAACATTCTTGCTTAGTGTTCGTGTTTATACTTTTCTGACAGCTATGCAGTGGAATGGATGAGAATGCTGTTGGCACCTGTGCTGAACTCATATTTGCTCCTATTGATGCCTCTTTTGCTGATGATGCACCTCTTTTGCCTTCTGGTTTTCGCATCATTCCTCTTGATTCAGGGAAGGTTAGCATCTAGATTATGCCATAGTTGCTGTATTCTATTAATGTTTTCTTTGTAATTTTCTTACCTTCAACTCTTCTTTGGATGTCCATTTACTTGAGGAACTGTTGACATTATACAGGAAGCCTCCAGTCCAAATCGCACCCTTGATCTTGCTTCTGCTCTTGAGATTGGACCAGCTGGAAGTAAAGCATGTAATGATTATACTGTTAATAGTGGCAGTTCAAGGTCTGTGATGACAATAGCATTTGAATTTGCATTTGAAAGCCACATGCAAGAAAATGTAGCTTCAATGGCCCGTCAGTACATCCGCAGCATTATTTCATCTGTTCAGAGGGTGGCATTAGCACTCTCTCCATCTCATCTAAGTTCCCAAGGTGGACTTCGGCCTCCATTGGGTACTCCTGAAGCAAATACGCTTGCCCGGTGGATCTGCCAGAGTTACAGGTGTCAAAAAAGTTGTTTACTTTAGTTTTGTACACGCACTATATAAAGCTCAATTGTGCTTTTCTTTAGATGTTTTCGTGGCTCAAGGGCTCAATATGCTAGATTTGGATTTAGCGTGTAAGTTGACAACCCAAGAGATTTTGAAGTGAAGTTGTATGTTAATTTGCTAATTTATGTTGTCCTTGTTGCTCTCAATATAGTATTCTTATTTTCAAAGAATTTAAAAAGGGAATTTTTTTGAAATTCATCTTGTTCTGCGGACTTCTTAGAAAGCAGGTTGTCTTGCTTCAGCTTGCTTAGGTAGACTAAATAGGTTGGCTGATTCCCCTTTAGAACAACAAGAGATCTGGATTTCTTTTCGGAGCAAATATCGTCTATTCGTCTTTATACATTGCTCTTGTGAAGTTATTGTTTCCAGTCATATGGTTTATTGCAGTACAAGTGGCAAATGATCTCCAGGTGCAGTGGGGCATGACTTTATTTCTTCGGCCTTACTAGAGTAATGAAGTGTTTTTGGAAAATTGAAAAAAGATCTGGTTAAGTTTTGTGGTCTATTTCACATTGTATTGGTGTTCTCAGTTGAAATGCCAATGAAAACAAAATCTACCTTGTGTACTCTGTCATTAGGTCAAACTAAGAAGAGTTTAAGAAGTTTTTTTGGTGATATAAAATGTAATTTCTTGAATTCCCATGTCAGGAAATGTAGCGTTTGGTCTTGTTTGGAACTTAATATAAGTTTCTGCTCTTACTGATCTCTGTGACATAGAATTGTTCTTTCTTTCATGACAGACACTATATGGGAGTGGAGCTACTCAAGTCTGGCAGTGAAGGATGTGAATCCCCCCTGAAAACACTTTGGCATCACTCAGATGCTATTATGTGCTGCTCTTTAAAGGTGCGCGGCTTTACTTTTTCATATACTAGACTCTATCGATAAGCATTGCACGTGCAGGTATAGAACAATAGAGACTAACATAAAGGAGTTTTAAATTTGTGAAAATACTGAATTAGTCGTTTCAGATTAGGAGTGAGTAGTGCAATATTACTTGTGTGAAGCGATTATGTTCCAGACGTTGATGTGGCTTTCAATGATTTTACCACTCTACGCTTGTGGTCAAATTAAAATATAATTTAAAAGAATAGTAGCTGCTGTTTCATTATGAGCTAAGTTTAGGCATGTGAAAACCTGACAAATCCTAACCAGACCAAACTGGGATGTTCCGTTTTAGTAGTATATATGTGTATATATGTATCTCATTTACTAACCTTGAATTGTCTTCTCCGCTATTACTGTAAAAACGTTCATTAGCTAAATTTTCATGCGTATTTAATTCCTAAAAAGCTAAAAAGGCTATGATGTTCCAAAAACTGAGAGATTAGTATTCACCATGCTTTAAAAGATAATTGAGATAGAATGAAGAGTCTGAGTGTAATTATGATGCATTAGTAAAAAGTTTTTGACGAGTGCTCCAAGTCAATTGTGCAACAATCCATCACCAAGGCATTTGAAAAGTTTGACCTCTTTTTCTTCCAAGGAATTCTTGATGGTCAAGCCATATTACTCTTGTAGGGTCGTGTATTTCCCTTTGGAGTGCTGATGGTTGAGAAAAGCTGAGTGAGGTTGCTTCTGCTTTCTCCTTGTGAAAGCTATGCAAGTGTTCAGCCACTGTGGGAGCTGATAAACCTTCATGGCTTGTAAAACAATTACAGTTTGTCATATCAGAAAAGAAAAGTGACTTTGCTTGCAAATGGTTGCTGTTTAGTTTATCAGATGCTTGGGGCACATGGTTTTTCTATGAGTTGAACATTTATTAGTTTCCTTTAGTTGAAAATGTGGTAGCCTCTATGCTGAATACAAACTACAGATGTTGAATCACTTTAAGTAGCTGTTTAATACCAGTAAATTAGGGTCAATAAATAACTGCAATTAGGATTCAACTGTAATGTTTACCCTTCAAAATTTTTGCCTTAGTAGAGACTAATCTACGTAATTAGAATCATATCTTCGAGATTTTTCTGGGTTGATCCCGAATAGCAGCAGGTATGAACTTCGAAATTCTTATGCTTTAATCTTGAAGAACAAGCAACAACAACAAACACGAATCAATTACTCGAACTCAACCTTTGAACTTTTGCTGTATCCCTCGTACACGCCATACTCTATAGAGAGTGAGCTCACAGCTGCTATGATTTTTTTTCTTCATAAAAACGTGCATCTCTCAAGCAAGTATAACCCCAACTGCTCTTAGAGTACGTATATATAGTGGCTACAACGGGGGACATAAGATTAGTATAACTAGGGCTTCCTACGCAAATAAGGATTTCTAATCTAACTAGAATTAATCCCTACTTGTGTTAATTATAATTTATACCACTAATGAATTATAATTGCACTCCATGTCATACTCGGAATTATATTTCGAGCTCTATATTATTAAATGCTTATTTATCTCTCCACGTTAAGATTATAGATACTCATCTATTAAATTAAATTATTAATAATTAAATTTAATAAGACTTATTTAATTCATTGAGATCTTCCACTTAACTTATTTGACATATCGGATTCATAATCCACTTATAGATTTAATCAAAATTTATAAATTTCCTCAAGGGGTATTATCAATCCCTATAGCAGGACGTGGATTCTATGAATAATTAATATTCACCGTACACGTAATGTTATTGTCCAACTCACTGAGTTTATTTACTCACAAAGAATCTCACTCTTCTGTGAATCAAAATAATAAACATTAAATGCATGTGCCTATTTATTATATTAAGATTAAGAGTATAAGTTTTCATAATAATCATGATATATTAATTGTTTTATATAATCATTATAAAAACAATTATATCAACACAGTCTTGTTCAATATACACAAAGTGTACTAGTGCAAGGAGTTGGAACTATACCGTTCTCTATAGTCAAGAAAGACCTATTAAAACCTTGTTTTATAGTCTTACTGAAGGTGTGTCCAGTTCCATTTAGGACTGTGAACGATAAATTTATATTTCATAAGAATCGATGATCTAATTTTTTGTGTGTAAGCCTTACTTTACACACCAAATCATCTACTATATAGAATAAAAGACACATGCACAATCATTAAATAAATAATGCAAGACAAACATTGCTCATACAGATTATTATTAAAATGAAATAATTAATTTAAAAATACTACAGTCATTACACAAAGCATGTCTTTTAATATAAATCCTGAACTTGTGTTTCTATCTTTCTTTTCCATTTCTTTCCTTTTCTTTGTATTTATTAATAATAATTTTTTAATCGACCTGGAGAACATGTATACTGTTCCACATGGATCTGCAACTTCACTGTAACATAGAGATGAATACATTTCACACGCAAGAATTGTTTAGTCTAGATCCTGTGTAGGACTTGAAAAGGAAATGTTGCAAAGTGATTGTGACAGCATGCTGATTTAGAATACAAAGATGGGACAACTTTCCTTTATGGTTCTTCTGCAAGCTCAGTAATTTTTCATTTAACTTAAAAGCTTCTCATGCAGGCATTGCCAGTTTTCACCTTTGCAAACCAGGCCGGTCTTGACATGCTTGAGACAACCTTGGTTGCCCTTCAAGACATAACTTTGGAGAAGATATTCGATGATCATGGAAGAAAAACTCTCTGCTCTGAGTTTCCACAAATAATGCAACAGGTTGGCTAGCTTCTCATAAAGCAATAAATATGAAATAGAATAAATTGAGGTTGAATGGGGAAAGGCTAGGTGAAGTACGATATGCAGGTGTCTTTATTCGTTTCTTCATCCATAAACGATGATTTCGTGAAAAAAATTGTGGTCAATGCCAGAATGACAAAATACATGCTATGTTAATTTTGGAACTGTAGGAGCTAAAATCATAATAACATGAGGTGTTCATGACACATCAACACCCCACCACCGATTGGCTTATCTCTCCCAATAGAGTAATTGTAGGTCTTAACCCCTGTTAGGACAAGTGTCTTACCTATATATATATATATTTAAAGAAGTTGTCGAATACCTATTCATAGTTTTCCTTTTGTTTGCTCCCCTGATTCTTACCTGGTGCTAAAATTTTAACTTTTGTGATTCTTGGATGAGAATAATTGGATTTATCTGCACAAGGGAGCGTCAGGAAAATCCTTTCTGGCTCTTTCTTCCTCTTTAGCAACTTCAACAGGCTCATATTAGGCTAGCTTATGCTCTCAATTCTCTGTTAAAGCATAGAGTATTGCATTATCACTGATTTTTCACATGGTTTTTGGCCTCTTCTTTTGGCAGGGTTTTGCTTGTCTTCAAGGCGGCATATGTTTATCAAGCATGGGGAGGCCAGTTTCTTATGAGAAAGCTGTGGCTTGGAAAGTGTTGAACGACGAGGAAAACCCGCATTGCATCTGCTTCATGTTCATGAATTGGTCATTTGTGTAAGGGTCAGAAGGATTATGCTGTAGAACTCTTAATACTGCTCTCTCTCACGCTCTGTTTTCTTCTTTGTTTTTTGCCCCCCTATGTTTGGTGTGGAACTTACAGAGACTCATTGAATGTTGGTCGTGCTTTGGCAATCTTCCTGCATGGAATCTGATGCTGTGCTTTTGTTGTAACTGCTCAGTTGGTTTTAAGAAAAATGGAGATTAATTAATTGATGAAATTAACAATTAGAGACAACATAAACCCACATTGACTCCACATGGTGGATTCTGTGAGGTGTTCTGTGGGTTTGTGAACTTATGTAAGAGACAAATGGGTTAACAATTGGATAGAAAATATACTAAAATGAACATAAAAGTAAAACACAAGAATCACCAGCTGAAGCAATTTACAAAATTATCCATATGAGTGTGTAGATGTATTTAGCACAATAATTATTACCAATCATGGGACGTTGATTTTTATGTATTCAAGATATAAAAGAAAACTGTGGCACTGCTAATTCGTACAAGGGGACATTACACAAGAGAGGAGACCAGTGTTTGATTAGGGGTGAACCTATACATATATGCATAGCTGTATATATTGTATGGCTGTGACCTTGAGACTGCTTCACAATTAGAATTATTTTATGCTTTTACTTGCCTTTTTGGTTCAAAACAACAAACTATTTTACAGGGTTTGTGGGACTTTAATTGGATATAAAATAAAATAAAAAAGAGTTTATTGGACTTTGTTGGGTAAGGGGTTAACCAAGAGACCGTATTGAGAGAACAAATCGGCAACAAATTTTTTTTCTTGCCAATTCCTCATCAAACCATTTCCTTTTATTTCTATTTAGTCCCAAACTCTCGCACACCAAAAAAAGAAAAGAAAAAAAAAGGAATTCCTATTAAAAAAAACATTCCTGCATGCAACGGAGAAATATTGCTTACCTTTTTGAAATCCTATTTCTACAAGGATTTAGTTCCAAACTCCCTCGGCTATTGCAAACCCTAAGATCCCTCCCACAACAAATCTCAAACTCAACCAGTGCAGCCAACACTCCCACGCCTAAAGACGACTCCTCCCACGACAAATCAATCTCTCTCTCTCTCTCATATTATGTTTTATGCTCTGAAAGACTAGATACTGAAAAAGTTAGATATATTATGGCTCTATATATCCTAACGTCAGTACAGATATGTATATTATGAGTATATATTTCATATTCTGAAGACTCTCTGAACCCATGCACAAGACCAGTGGGGCTTTCACTTTTCATAGAGAAAAAGATGTGAGGCTCAAGTAATATCATTCGATAAATGGAATATAAAATATAATCAACTGGAAATCTGTTGCACACCACTACAATATATTGAAACCCTATGTAATTCGATATTATTTCATATTCTTGAGTAGCATTGATCTCCATAGGTAACTCACGCTATAAAAGGTGGAGCCAGAATTTTGATTTGTCCTGAGCTATGTCAAAATTTAATAAATTAAAAAAAAATTATATAACATATATATGCAAAATTTATATGAACTAAAAAATTTTATAACTAATATATAACAAATATGTACATGAACAGGTAAGTATTAAAAAATATACAAAGTAAAGTAGATATTTAAGTAGTGTCCGAGGGTTCTTCATGAAATATAAGCAACAAAAAAAAAAAAAAATTATCAACCTTCTAGACAAAATGATCACTTATGAGTGAAAAAAAATTCAACTCTCGTGGGATGATATAGTATTACCAATGTTAGTAAATTAAATAGAAATTTATTTACTTACTTTTTTTGTGCTTTGTAAATGAAAATGAACCCTTTCAGCCCATGAAAAATTAGAAGGTTAGCTTCTCAATTGTTGCACTTAATTTAATTTTTATTAGTTTTAAGAATTAAGATTAAAATGGACTATGTTAAGTAATTGGGCTACAAAAAAAAAGTGTTGGGATGAGCATTAGAAAGGAGTGGGTTGGGTAATATTGAGGTGGGATAAATTTAGATATTAAAAAATGTTAACAATTAAAAATGGGAGTTGGGCTAGGCTCCCCTGGGGAGCCCTCAATATCCCTCTGCCTAGGGATGTTAATCGGGCCAGCCTAGCCCGACTCGGGTTGTGGCCCACAGGGTTCGGGCAGAACTTTGCGGGCTCCTGTCATTTTTGGGCCAGGCTAAAATGTGAAGGGGAAGGCCCAAGCTCAGCACACGACCCTAGGGACGAGCTTGAGCTTGGGCTTCAAGCCGGGTTGCGAGCTTGGGCCTCGAGCTTCGGACTTTGGCCTAGTTTTTTTTGTAGCATTACGTTTTTAAAATTAATAAATTTAGTTATAATAAATTATACACTATGATTTTATGAATTAGAAATTTATTTGTAAGCTTATATATATTTAATTTCTTTGAACTTATGTAAAAAATTTTACACTTACATTTATTATTATATATAATTAATAAGAATTATTAAGGTAAATTATTTATACAGTTACATTTATAAAAATAATGAATGTGCTTAAGAAAAATGAATTTGAAAAGGACGGATCATGGGTATAAGTGGAGATGTTTAAAAAAAAATTAAATTAAATTTGAAAGAGAAAAAGTCGTTGGGGGAATTCATGAGCTCATAGCTCGGCTTGGGCTCGGACTCTCAGGCTGAGCTTAGGCTCAAGCTCGCGGGTCGATTTTTTGACTGAGCTCAGGCTTTTAGAAGGGGGGCCTAGGCCTTCCCATAAGGTGCTCGGGCATAAGTTGGCTCGGGTTGAGTTCGGACGACCCATAAACCTCGGGCCGAATTTACATCCCTACCTCCGCCCTTCACACCATTGTTGTTGGAAACAAAGAATATAATTCGGATTAATCACGAAAACAAATTTTGTATTTTGAAATATACTTTATATAACAACAATCACCAACTTTTCCATTACAGCCATGCAATACAACTAGCTATTGTAAGTACTACTTCCATCATCTTTATGCTGCTAAAGCCTTATTCGACTGCACTCATGCATGTGATGCAAAACTATTTTTCTCATTAGCAAAACCGCGCCTTGTATTTTGGTGGATTTGATGTGTTTCTCAGTAACTGAAGTGATCTGTATCAAATTATGTTTAAAATCCCTTAATTTTGATCTCTTATCTTTTGTTGCCATAGCTAATTTCTCACCCACAAGACCATTTAGTTGTTTAATTATATTTGTTTTTGGAAACTTCATGCAGGATATTCTGGACTCTCTAGTTCCTCGGAATTAATCAAACCCTAGCCGTCCCCCATTGCACAACTAAACCCGAATACCCATGTTAGAAACATGGCTAATTCCATCGGCCGCGGCATTGGAGGCGAGTAGATTCATGGTTTTGGGGTTTGCTACAGGTGATCTTGCATACAAGTTCTATGCAGATTTCTCGACGGTAAACACTACGCTCTCAGTCCCCGTCAGGGAGCCCCGGATTTCGAAAAGAAAAAAATGGGTCCTTCCACCGCCGCGGCCTCATCGCCAAGAAGTGCACTGGTATTCCGTCAACGTCTCAACACGCTGCGCTGTTTTCGCCCGATAATTTGTGTTGGTATATACTGAACCCATGTCTATCTCCTGATACTGAACCTATCTGGCCCTTCGTAGGCCAGGCTGAGCTCTTCGACAGTGAATGCTGTCACGTTCTAATTTTTGAAAAGTAAATTTTTAATTGTTGGTGCTGTTATGTCTTAATTTTTGAAAAGTTAATTTTTAAAAAATAAAAAGTATAGTGTTAAAAAATCAAAATCAAAATAGGTTTTTAAATTCATTTTAATGATAGTTTTATTTTTAAAATTTTTGGAACAAAGTTGCGTAAATTTATTCGTATTTTAAACAAATTCGATTTAATAAAACTTACTTTTAAGAAAAAAAACATATCAAGCCTCAAATATTTAAATTCCAACAACACATTTCAATCTCTAATTAAATACTCCAATATCAACAAGAGGACAACTGATGTGGGTTTCAGCTGATGTGGCTACCATTAGTCGGCGATTGACTATCATTCGCAACTGATGATAGTATTTTTTTTATCAACAAACTCATCCTTCAAATCAAACTATAACAAGAACTAAGTCATAACATTCTACCAACACAAAATAAATTTCCAAATGTAACAAAGGGATAATAATACAATCATTCAATTGAAAACCAAAATAAAAATAAAGTGAAAATATAAAAATATAATATAACATAAAATAAAAAATAACTAAAACTCAAAGATACAACTATATTGGTCAAAATATGAAATTGATCTCTAATGTCCTAATTCTGGTCCTTAACTCTGTTTGCCTGAACGTCTACCTGCAACTGTTTAGGGTGAGCATTTTCATGACTCAAGTAGGATGTTATACTACAAAGCTAATAACATGAAAGTGTACAGTAAAAAATGCATGAGTATATAGAATGCAATCCCAAACCTAACTCATAACCCGATCCCCAATGCTATGAACCAATCACACAAATGAATCGAATAATCAATTAATACTAAACAAAGTTCAAGTCACAGATCTAGTATTTTTTAACATCTATAGGGATACACAATGGAACAATAAAGTAAACAAGTTACACCCATCTAATAAAGTTAACATAGTATTTACGGTTATATAATAAACATATAAAATGATGTAGTATGCAATAAATTAGATATTTACAAATTAAGAATCATATGTAACATTCTTCGCCAAAACATTATCACCAAGAGTCTTCATGTGCTTCTCAACATCAACAAGGTCAAGTTAACTCTATAAGACTTGAAAAAAATAAAAAAATAAATAAAATGTTCAGATTCATCGAAGTCCATGTACAACTAGCCGTACTGAGGAGGGAATACCAATCCACCAACAATCTCATTCACACTTTATGGGTTATCACCCAAAGGACGTGTAAATCCAAGTAATTTTGCACTTTATGGGCCGTACTCAAAGAACACATGAATCTCGCCAAATGAGGTACCCGGCCTTTATTCTAATGCAAATCCTAAGGTCAAAACTCCAAGCCTATACCCGACCATGCCCAATTACCGATAGACTTTAATTCGAGTCTAAACTAACATAAATATCACACAGAGGTAAAACCAATAATATCCAACTTATTAAATTTATGACATAATCTCTTATAATTATTCAAGACATCCAAACATTTTTAATTATTCATTTTATGCCCATTTTGCATTATGCAAAGTAGCTGAAATTATTCAATTAATTCATCTAAGATAACCAACACTTTAAGCATAACTCACATATATATAAATCACACAAATATGAAGTCAATTCATGAATCAATTATTGTACGACAAAATTTCTAATTTTATAAAATGTATAAACATAGTAAAACTCTAGGTTTTCACTCATAATGTTTAATAATTCACAAGATATCAATTAACTAACACATTATGCTAAACATAACAAGAATCAATCAAGAAAGTCAAGAAATCAAGTAATAATGAAACTTTTAAGTTTATGTAAAACCTAAAAATCAATCTAAAAAAATATCTTATAAGCATGATTTTTAGCCTAAACAATATGTATATCTCAAATATATTAACTCAATAACAAAATTCATATATAACCCCCTACCTCTTAAAAATTGAACTTAGAAAAAAATATGATTTCGCTGAGATCACAAACCGCAACACCCATGCGCCTTGAAAACTAGAACAAAACAAACTTTAAGGTGGTAATACCCAAAAAGTTCTCTAGCTAGGTGAAATGAGGGAAGAAAATGGAAGAAGGAAAGAAAATGAGAGAGAGGAGTGGGTCAGCCAAGAGATCCAGAGAGAGAGAGACAGAGGAGAGGGAGAGAGAGAGAGAGAGAGCCAAGTTGGGTTCGGTTTTAACACAAGTTTTTGTAATTACGAAAAGACACCCAAAAGACTTGAGTAACAAAATAAAATCCTTACCTCTTTGACTTGTTGACCTGGTCGTTACAGATGCTTTGCCTTGTCCCGCAAGGATCCCCATTGTTTCCCTCTTTTCTCCCACAGTCTTGGAGTTTGCATGGAAGGCAAGCACGTAAACTCCTGATTGACGGGCAACGAGTCCGAAACTTTCCGCCGTTGCATGGCTCGTTGAGCTCTCAACTCCATGGCCGTGTGTCTCGTCTCAGCGACGGGCTGTTCTGCATGGTTCGCTGTAGGACTTATGTCGAAGGAGGAGTCGTCCCAACGAAATACCTTGTTACGATTAACCTACTCTAAAAGCCAATGGAGTTCCACAATGCTCATCATCTCCATACAGAAAACTGCATCAAAATGACTTTGACAATTTTTTTTTTTTAAATTTATTATCAGAATGATGCGACAATAATAATTTTTAATTTATACAAAAAACTGTACCAAAATGACTTGACAATTTTTTGAAATTATGCATTAAAATAACAAATATTTTGGTTTAAAATAAAATGATTACAAATAGACGCATCATATCTTTTTGTGTGAAAATTGTTGAGACTTTGTCTCTAAGTTTGATTGTATATTGTCCTTCGTATACACCACATGGTTCATCAAATATCTACCATTAATCTATTTTGTTTGGATCGCCTGATCAACGGTCTTGATGTAATCAAATATGTGATTTAGATTTGAACCAGTGTGTTGAACGAATAGGTATTATCACTACTTTGATAGTGATCTCTATTTGTATCATTTAGAGGAGTTGTGTCCTTTTGAAAGATTATGTCTTTTCTAAATAGACACGTATAACTTTATATATTTAATTATTTCTCTCAGATACGGTAATGTTACAACAAAAGTTTTAGAGGAAGGTTCTTCAATTTTGCTGATTGCAGGCCTTTATTTTACTTAAATTTTGTTGTATCTTGAGAATGATTTGCTTGAACCCGACAGTAGACTCTAAGTAATGGGGGTAAATTACGTTCTAAAAAAAATATTTTTAAATATGCCTCAAAGTCTTCATTCATATTTGATTTGGTTCCAAAAATAATCCTATTAAGATAGCATTACTCTTTTTAAAATTGTAAGCTAAAATAACGGATATTTAAGTTAAAAATGAAAAGAGAACGTCACATTATTTTATATACAAATAGTGTTTGTACAACGCTGCTACATATGTATATACATATATATTCACATATGCATGCTCTCTTTTTTGTGGTCCTTTGCGTTCAAAAGTTAAAAGAGTCCGCCGACCAAAACTACTATATATATCTTATTCTCTGCAGGCACACATATAAAGTTAAATCATCAATTAGCATGCAACTGAATAATAGTTTTTGTTCATTTCCATTTGACATTATTGGAGGTTTTACCCTTTTTGAGTTCTTAGTGAGAAGATTAGCTGTACATAGCTTGCTTAGTAGGTTGGTCTTTGTAATTTTTTTTTATATTTTCGTAAAAAGAGTTTAATTTAGATATTCTGACGGTGTAAAAAGTGACACAAAAATGCAACACTTACTCCAGAATATTTCTTTTTATATTGTGCTAAACTCTTCAAATTACCCAGAAAAGTTTTGTTTTCCAGCACAGAGATTCTGTATCTAAAATATATATACATAACATAGCTGTCCATCTGCATCTGCATCCAAATTTTCACTTACAAAACCCTAGAATGCCAAAAACTTCATCAAGCAAAGTCTTAGTAACAAAACAATACTGAACAGATGGTAATTATTATCCTTATCAAGGCATTTTGGGCCCCACTCACTGTATTATGGAACCCAAACTAATTCATGCTCAATCTGCACTGCAGTGACCCACCTGATATATATATATATATCTACAATTTTCAAAGGCGAAAGACACAAAAGTGTTTCCAACACCTTTCTTTCAAAAATGCCCTTAGGAAAAATCCAAATTACATTTCCATTCACCGGCCCCTTGAGTTTTTGAATTTATCATCAAACGTTGGAAGCCATCGGGAGTCAAAACTCAAGTATCATGTGTTCCAGACCATCCAAGCCATCGGGAGGAACGTCAGTCGATGGTGGAAATCAGTGACAAGGTAATTTTAAATTTCAATTTCATGTGGCCATTGTTTATTTGGGGAGAATATTTGATGGTCATTTCTAAGTTGTTTAAAGAATATTGTCATTTGGTTCTTTTATGACATGTATTTGGTGTAGAGATAAAAGAGGGATAAGAGAGAAATTTAGGTATTTGTATCTAATGTGTTAATTTTACTTAGAAAAAAAAGCCTTTTGAGTTTTCTGGGAGAACTATCCCAATTGTATTGGAATTTGGAAATTGTAATCTACCTTTTGAGTTTTCTTTTATATGTATCTTTTATAAGTTGCCAAGAAAATCCAAAAGCCTCACATATACAATTTTTTCCATTTATATTGGTCACTCAAACATCAAGTGCAATATGTCTTCTTAGCAAGCAAATCTTAAAAAACAAAACTAACTGCAGTATTATTCCTCTTTGGGCCGTGTTGTGAACAGAAATTAATATACAGTATTATTATTTTTTATTTTTTGGTAAGTAAAAAAGGTGTAGCTACCAACACCCCGCGAGAACAGCTGTGTCATTTCTTCTCTAGCCATCTGATTCCATTGGGTTCGGTATATCGAAGGTTCTCTGTCTCAAGACTAAAACTAAAAACTACGAAGAGCTAGAAAATGACCCCAATACAAGACTATGGAAGACCTTGTAAAGTTTCTTTACTACTGGGAGACAAAAGTATGGGACCTATCTAGACAAAAAATTAAGATAGACACTGCTTCATTTCATTACCCATATTGTTAATGTGTAAAAGCATCAGTGTTATTTAACATATTGCCACTCATGCATGCTCTGCATTTATTTACGCACTCTGCACAACCGTAACTTGGATGAGAGTGATTTCCACGAACTTAGCCATATTATCGTTCATGGCATTGAAGGCTTCTTTGGTCCTGCTTTGCAGATCCTTCAATATCCATTGTATGATGGTAGGGTTGCAAAGAATGAAGGAAAAAGGCAGCACTACTGAGTTAGCTATAAGGGATTCGGATGCAGAGGATGACTGTTGGGTTAAATATTCATTTTGAAGAGAGTTAGTTTTCGTGACCACCCGGGCATAATTTTATTTGGAACAAACTGTTGTCAGTCTTTGCCCTAGATGTTTCACATATCTTTACTTTGACTAGAATTTGGTCCTGGTGTTTTGGAATGTTTCCTGTAAGGTACTTTAGATTTGTGCATTGATGTATATTTTTGCAAGGTTCAAGTTCTGTACTTCCGTGGCGCTGTAAATCTGTGCAAGATTGTACATTGTAATAAAAAAATAAAATTATTATTTTTGCTGTTATTTTGAATGAACTCATAAAAAAACTCATTACTTAAGTACAGTGACTAAGGGATACTAATCACTTAAAATAGAAGGAAAATGCTATTCTTTCATCATTTTTGTACATAATTTTACACCAGAATGATGTGGCAATAACAGTTTTATAATAAACAAATATCTTGGTGGGTTATTTATTTTTGAGTAATGCTATACAACCAGAATATATAACCAAAATGATGTGGCTAAGTTGTGAGCCTATCACTTTAAAACAAAGAACCCATTAAGATGCATTTTAATTACAAAATTGTCACTGTCACATCATTCTTGTTCAAAATTCTAGAAGAATAGCATTTTCCTTTATTTTAAAGTGATAGGCCCACAACTTAGCAACATCATCCTGGTGATAAATTTTATTTGAATTTTCTGATTGTATAGCATTATCCAAAATAGAAAGTACATTATACTGTGTCAATCATACCACAATGTACATTAACTCCAATACTATCTAGGGACATGAGAATAGAGAACACAAGATGTAAAATTCTACTGTGTCAATCATACCACAATGCACATTAACTCCAATACTATCTAGGGACATGAGCATAGAGAACACAAGATGTATGATTCATCAGTCAAAGACTGTAATAAGCCATGTCATTTTGTCATAATTTGGAACTCGTAAGCCATGTCACTGGAAGAGCAGCAGCACTGGACACGGTTGTTTACAGGAAGTACTCAAATTCCCACATAGTTTGCAAGTTTGTAGAGTAGTGACGCAATTAATCTCACCATGAGAAGTAGTGACGATCTCTTCTCATGTATACATGGTATGCAGTGAAAAACTTGTTAACTGTTAAAGAGTTTTACAGAATCCCCAAGAAAAAGATATCACGAGCTAACGCACGTGCATCACCGCTAGTATATATGTGTGCCTATTCAAACACACCACACCAACTAACCAAAGAGGGGAAATTCACATGCTGAGGTACAACATAACTTCTAAACAAAAAACATGTTCCAGTAAATAACTAAATTGAAAAGTTAAAAGGAAAAAAATTAGATGAACAAGAATATCAATGTCATAAAATATAAATAAGTAATAATTAATCCGCACAAAACAATAAATAGAGTCACATCTAAAGTTCTAAACATAGTCGAAGATCAAATTGAAATGACAACTAAATAGAGATCAACATCTATATACAAAAGATTATTCCAAACTTTGGAAATTGAGCCCACGTGTCAATCATAATAGCGATAAGTCTTCACTGATAATTCTCCCAGAGTGAACTTTTTAGGTGATTACCCCATGTTGTCTGTAGAATGTATATGATGCGCAACAAAATAATATACATATTGTAACACAACAAAATTGTCTATATATATATATTTTTTTATCTTACTCCCAAAATAACACTACATAACAAAATTTGATAACTCAAATTCCAGTTGGTTATAGAATGAAATATAATTTAGAAGGGCTTTTGTAAAGTCTTTGGTTTTCATATTTTCATACCAAGCACGAAAGAATATTTTTCTTTAATTAAAAAGAATAATAATTCTTTGCTTTGCCACTAATAAATTTGAATTCCAAATACAAAATCAAGGTAAGTCTAAAGTTACTTTTGCACCACCACCACCCCCCCCCCCCCCCCCCCCCCCCCCCCCCCACCCCCCCTTTCCTTTGCAACTGTCTTTTTAAAATTTATATACTTGCTATTTTTAAGAGAATTTTTTTAAGCACAACTTAAAAAACATGCATATTTTGGCAACAAAAAAACTTAAAAAATTTTAGTTGCGCTTCAATGATTTTGGCATCTAAAACAATTTATAAGTTTTAATTGTCTCTTTAATGATTTTGGCATAAACGAATAAACAAGTTATGTCGACGACGAAAATTGAAGAGCTTCGCTGCGATGGTTATGTCACTTGCAATGATGATATCAACAACAATCGGTGACAGTACGCAATAGTCATTTGATTCTCTAGATCACTATTTTCCATTCGATATAAATCAATCTACGAAAGAGGTATTAGTTTTAAAATTTGTGCGTGCTATAATATTTATATACGCTATTCTCTTCTAATGCCTAAAAATCATGGTATTGCAAAGTTTGGAACTACTATGTCACATGTTATTTGAAAAATGGAATGTCGAGGAGACTATCCCACTCGGCCCCAGAAACTAATAACGTCCTTTTGCGATTTTGAAGTACGTATTTTCAAGTGAATTACCAGTGTACGCTGAAATCATAGGCTATTTGATTACATCTTCCACGTTGACGACATCTATTTCTTATTAGATCATGTTAACTCCTCCCATGACAAGATGACTAGAATGGCACTTAAAGTTCTTGGGATTGTGTATCAGCGAATGGGGACTCATTGCACAACAGGGTGTTTTTTTCCCATTTTATGGATGCTGTCACTTCCTGCCTACTGACTTCTAGAGCCACTATCGTCCTGGAGCTGTGGCCAGTTTATAAAAGCAAACAAATTCTTTAAATGGTTGGTGATTTCTGTGTTACTACCTTATTCGTACTCCTGACCTTTTCTGTTAGGATGATATTGAAATTGACAATCCCAGGGAGAGTTTTTGATGTCTTTAAGAGGACTACAATTACATTTCATATTACGTTTGTCATATGTGAGGTCGCGCTGGTCATTTCCATGATTCGTTTATTCCTATGGGTGAGGAAGTGAAATAAAAAATTGGCACAGAGTTTTCAACGGGCAAGAGCCCTAGGCAATTCGATGTGACGGTATAACTCTCTCTTTCTCTGCAAAAAACCCAAATTCACTTCCTCACCTATAGTGTAGAGAGAGAGAGTCATATTGATATAACTCTCCCCCCCCCCCCCCCCCCCCCCCTTCTCTCTCTCTCTCTCTCTCTCTCTCTCTCTCTCTGTCTTTCTCTCTTTATACTTTGGGTGAGGAAGTGGAGTAAAAAATTGGCACAAAGAGAAAGAGAGAGTTATACCGTCACACCGGATCGCCTGGTGCTCTTGCTCGTCGAAAACTCTATGCCAATTTTCGCTCCACTTCCTCACCCATATGAATAAACGGATCATGAAAATGACCAGCAAGACCTAACATATGACAAACGTAATGTGAAATGTAATTATAATCCTCTTAAGGGCATCAAAAACTCTCCCTAAGATTCTCAATTCCAATACCATCCTAGTAGAGAGGGTCAAGAGCTTGAATGAGACAGTAACATAACAAATCGCCAGTTATTAAAAGAATTTGTTTGTTTTTGTAAACCCGTCATAGCTCCAGGACGATAGTGGTTACAGAAGTCAGTAAGCAGGAAGTGACGACATCCACAACATGAAAAAAAAAAAAGCACCCTGTTATGGTAAGAATCCCCACTCGCTAATATCGCAGTTCCAGGAACTTGCATGTCAGTTTGGTCATCTTGCCATATACGTCTAAGGGGAGTTAACATGGCCTGATAAGAAATAGTTGACGTTAACATGAAAGTTGTGATCAAATGACCTCTAATTTCGACGTACCACTGGTCATCCACTTGAAAATACATCCTCCAAAATAGCAAAAGGACGTTGTCAGTTTCAAAGGCGAGGGACACCTCTTTCGTAGATTGATCAATAACGAATAGAGAGCAACCACACGGAGACTCGAACGACTGTTGTGTACTTTCACCGATTGCTATTAACAAATTGTTAAACATAATTCCTTACAAGTCACATAAAACAAACATTCAGTAACAAATAATCTCGGTATACCCCTTAAGCATTTATAAATTCAAACAGGTACTAAATATTGTATATACAGATCACGTTTATCAAAACCAACCAGGTATGAATTTTCTAAGCATGTCATAAACATATATCATCACATAACTCATGCTTACAATCAACGTAACAAATCATTTATTATCACAAATTTAACGAATCATATTTGTTACGGAACTAACAAACAGATGCAACCCAAATCCGAGGCAAAGCCTCTCCCCACAGTCATGGGTATTTTAACCCAGTGCTTTGATACCAAGTTGTCACACCATAATTTTTGAAATGCCGATTTTTAAGAAATAAAGTTTCAAACGTTAAAAAATCAAAGTCAAAATTAGAATCCACGTCAGATTTTAGTCAAAATAGGTTTTGAAATTAATTTTAAAGATTGTGTTTTTTTTTTGTTGAAAATTTCTGGAACAAAACTGTGCCGGTCTATTCCTAATTTGGACAAATCCGATTTAACTAAACCTATTTAAAAACTTATTTTAAATAAAAAGGAAAATCCTCAACATTACCGAAATTCAATCAACATCTCCCAACCTCCAATCCCATATTTCCACGTTAACAACCCATTCTCCAAAACCAATCACAAACTAAAGTAATTTATACTAATTAACTAACACCTAATAAATTTTCAAATGCAACTAAAATAATAATACAGTCATTCATAAAAAATGTAAGGTAAAGACAATAGAAAGATATAAGATTTTAATACATCTACCAAGAAATATAATTAAACTCAAGACACAAAATAATAAAAGATAATGTAAGCCTTCAATGCTCTAATCCAAATCATCACGTCTGCTTGCCCGAAGGCCTACCTGTATCTGTTGTAGGGTGAGCAATTTCCTTGGCTCAAGTAGGAGGTTATGCTACTGAATTAATAAAAATGAGGTGATATGTGCAAGCACCTCATTTAAATAAAAATCAAACATAAATAACATCAAATCACAAATTATTCAGTCACCAATAATAACCAAATTAAGTTGACTCAATAAGACTACAATTAAAATGTCATATGTATAATTAAATAAATAAAAATATCCGAACTAGTCCAAGTCCAACGCAATGCAAGTGCATGATGCAACCGGCCATATTAAAGAGGGGATACAATTCCGCTAGCAATCTCTTCCGCTCTTTATGGATTACCACCCAAAGGACGCGTGTTTCGAAAATAATTCCGCTCATTATGGGCCACACCTAAAGAACACGTGAATCCCGTCAAATGAGGCACTAGATCTTTGTTATAATGTAAAATCCTAGGGCTAAGGCTTCAAGCCCATGCCTGACCATGCCCAACACTTTAACCCAAGTTTAAAAACCACATAAACATCGCACAAAAAAAAAAAAGGTCAATATTATCTAAGTTTTCCAAATTCATAACATAATCTCTAACTATTATTCAAGAAACCCAAACATCATTATTATTCATTTTTGTGTCTATTTCGCCTTATGTCAAGTAAGCAAAAGTATCAAATTATTTCCTTTAAAATAACCAATACCTCAAGTGTAGTTCACATACATGTAAATCACGTAAATATCAAACCAATTTTGAGAATAAATTATTTAATAGCAAAAACCCCCAATTTTGTTCGGTACTTAAACATGGTGAAACTCTAAATTTTTATTCACAATATTTAACTACACACAAAATATAATTAATCAACATATAAGACTAAACATGGCAAGAATCAATCACTAAAGACAACAAATAAAATAATATTTTGATTTTCAAGTTTATGCAAAACCTAAGGATTTACTTAAAAATTCAATAAGTAAGATTTCTAGCCCAACAATATGAATAACTCAAAAATATTATTCCAGTAGCAAAATTCACGTGTAACCCCCTATCTCGGTATATATCGTCACTCACGAAAGAATCTAATGTAGTGAGAGTCCCTTTGAATTCTTCACTACTAAATTCTTGAAAAAACTAATATAAATCCTAAGTTGTGGAATGAAAATCTTATTCTAAAAAAAAGTAAAATGAACAAAACAAATGAAAAAAAGGAAAAGAGAACCGAGAGAGAGCAGTTCTCTGATTTTGCCGACAGAAGTGTGAACGAGACAGAGAGAGATTTCTCTTTTGTTTTAAAAAACTTTTAGGTTAATTGCAAAAGAAATTTTCAAAATTTATGCATAATTACAAAAGGACCAAAGTTACTTTTTGACTCTTTGACCAGATGGACCGGTCATTGCATGTTTGGTAGAATACACACACACACATATATATATGCATATATTGGTTTTCAAAGAGATGTTTTGAGTCTGATTTGGGATACTGAAATCTAGCTCCCTTCTATTGCTGTATTCATTGAAATTATCAGACCGTTTGAAACTGGAGGAAAGAAAAGAAAAGGATGGAAAAATAACTTGTTTGGTTTCTACTTGAGGCGGGAAGAGAGAAATGAAGAAGAAAGGCAAGAAAAAGTTGTTTTTCTACCCATTTTTCTTATATTTTCTTTGTAAAACCAAATAGAGCAAAGAACAAATTATCCTTACAATTTCTCTCCCAGTTGCTTTTCCTTCTTTTCCTCCTTTCCTTTCACAAGTTTCAAATATATCTTTCATTCAAGGCTTTCAACATATTTCAGCACGATTTCATGCGCGTCACCTCTTTCCAAAAAAAGTTCTGAGAACATAGTGCTCCTATACATTTTTGATATTCCTATTTCCTTAACTGGAAAATAAAAAACAGAAAACAACATTCTAGTGGTTCTGAAAATTAGTTCTTTGAACTTAGTTTTTTTGAAAATAATTTTAGAGAAAAAGGAAACGATCGACAACAAAAGACTAATTTTTAAATCTTTGCCGATACAGCCCATTCACCCATGTAATGGACTTCCTTAGGGTGGAAGTTTTTCACTTATTCGGAATTAGTTGAAGTAGCGGGGAAGTTTCATGGTACATGAAAAGCTAAGCACCCATGACAAGCAACCTATCTAATTATTAACAACGCCTTGGAAAATGGAAAAGGTAAACTCTCATATCTGGCAATGGCACACCATATAATATATATATATATAATAAATTCTACTCTTATATAAATTTTATACATTTATCAGAATAATATAATAATAATATTGTTCAATTTATATAGAAAACTGTACTAAAATGATGAGACATTTTTTTGAAATTATGTGTCAAAATTATAAATATTTTATTTGAAACGAAATGATCACAAAGAAACACATTATGAAAATTTTGTTTGTACGCCATTATTCTTTTAAAATTTGGAAGCTGAGGAATATTTTAATTTAAAATGAAAAAAGAAGGTCACATTACTCTGTAAACAAATAATGTTTCTTCAGCATTATTCCATATGTATATACATATATTGGTATGGAAGTTTCATAGAAAGAGACCCAATTTTTTGTCTCAGTTACCAGCAAAGATTGTAATAACAAAAGAGAAAGATCCACCCACTGCAACCTTTATTGAATTCATTTAAAATGCACGAAAACATCAAACTTTGAATGTTAAATATATGTAAAAACAGCGCAATTGATCTATCATGCATGCTTTCTTTTTGTGGTCCTTTGCCTTCAAAAGTTAAAGAATTCGGCCAACTGGGCACACCAAACGTACCATATATATCTTTTTCTCTGCAGGCAAACATAGTTAAATCATCAATGAGCATGTGATTGAATGAAATGCATGATAGGTTTTCTTCCTTTCCAGTTTACGTTATTGGAGGTTTTACCGTTATTGGAGGTTTTACCTTTATGAGTTTAGTTAGAAGATTAGCTGCGCATAGCTTGCTTAGTATGTTTGTCTATGTGAAAAAAAAAAAATGTTATTATTTCAAAATTTTTGTACAGAACTTTGAACCAGAATGATGTGATAGTGGTAGTTTTGTAATTAAAATACATCTTGATGGGTTCTTTGTTGTAAAGTGATAGACCCACAACTCAGCTACATCATTATGAATATAAATTCTGTATGAATTTTCTGGATGTATAGCATTACCCAAAAAAAAAATTAAGTCTTCTAAAAAAAAGTTTAATTTAAATATTACTTTTTATAATATTGTGCCTAAACTCTTCAATTACTTTTCATGATGACGTGACACATTTAAAAAAATTAAGAAATTCATTGGTTGAATACTCATTGGAAGTTGTGTTGCATTTTTATTCGAAATTTTGCTACATTGTTAATAAAAATTAAACTCTTTTATAGTTTATTATAAAAATAGTTTAATTTTGATATATGAACAGTATAACATTTATTTACACAAATGGGACCTTGTCATGTATGAGAGTTTAGAGACAATATACATAAAAAGTAAAACTCATGATAGCTTGTCGTATTTGTGCCGATTCCACACTATTAGTGTATCGAAGGCCCTAATCACTTGGCTAACCATTGAGCTCAAGAATTAGGACTTGTAGTTAATTAATTTCTTAAGGTTTTATTGTAGGCCAATATTTTATTCATGTGAACTTTAAAATGAAAAAAGGAAATAAAATATATATATAAGAGCCTTTGATTGCTTTTATTCTTACTGAAGAAGGAAGCAAAAAGGTTTTGCTCCAAGACTATAGAAAGAAGAAAAGCATATGAACGTTGAACATGCACTTGTATAATGAGAAAGATTTTTGTTATTGTGGAGTTCGGATCCTGTGCGAACAAGTCTACTGCGGGTGAAATACGTCCAAAGTGGATTGGTCTGTGCAAAGAAATGTGAATGGCAGTTTCTTCATTTGAGTAAAGCTCGCAGGAGCTTTAACTCATACGATTATTGCCACGCTACCAATAATAATTGAGGCAATAAAATATCCGTAAAAGTAACACGAAATATCCATGCACCAACAGGTCGTTCTAGTTTAATTTTGAAGCGCGACCCCGTTGTAGTATCTCCTCTTCCCTCGGCCTTTATATAGCTCTCTGCATTGCTTCTTCCCAGCTCAAAAACCTCTTCTTTCTTTCTTTCTCTCTCTAGAATCTAAAGCTCTCTCTCTCTCTCTCTCTCTCTCTCTCTCTCTCTCTCTCTCTCTCTCTCTCCACAAAACACAAAACCATAAAGATGGAACATACAAATCTACCGGTGGTAGCTAAGAGGTTATGGAACATGGTACGTGTGATGTTTTTCATGTTGAGGAAAGGAATATCAAAAAGAAAATTGATGCTTGATCTCAACATGATGATGGAACGTGGCAAGATCGCAGGGAAGGCGATACATAACCTTATGTTCCACCACCACAACTCCTCCTCCTCCTCCTCCTCCACCGCCAACCGCCGCTCACACGACGGACACCTGTCCTTCTCCGGCCAAAACGAGTACGAGTTCAGCTGCAGTAACAGCCCAGCCTTCCCCTTCCACCTCACCAAGCGCAAACACCACAATAACAACCATCACTCTCACTTCTTCCCGTGCGCTCACGCGACGCCCACAGACGACGACGTAATGACCACTAATGCCGTTAAAAAGGTGTTGGAGATGCTGAACAGCGAGGCAGCCTCCTCGCCGGCGGCGCTTTCGGGTTTCTTGCAGAGTCCGATGGTGCGTGACATGCTGTACAGTGAGATGGCGTCGCCGGCGCTGCCTGGTTTTGGCCGGAGCCCGATGGTGAGGCAGCTGAGGATAACGGACTCGCCGTTTCCGTTACGGGACGTTGAAGAGGATACCCACGTGGACGAAGCTGCGGAGCAGTTCATATTGAAGTTCTACAATGATCTGAGGAAACAAAACAAAATGGCCCTTCTTTGAGAAGCATATAATGTTGGAACAGATAATAAGTTCATCGTTCAATCGTATCTATTTTATCGATGTATCACTAAAATTTTCATTAGTAGTTAATCCACAACACTTCAATGATCTGTCCAAGGCATGTGTGCTGCAATATTTTCTTACAAATTACGTACCCAGAAAAGTTTGGTTTTCCAGCACAGAGATTCTGTATCTAATATCCATAACATAAGCCATGTATGAGTCATATCATTAATAAAAAAGATTACTTTTTTTTTTTCCAGGTGAATTTTGGAGATTTACCACTGTTTCCCTCTCTCTCTCTCTCTCTCTCTCTCTCTCTCTCTCTCTCTCTCTCTCTCTCTCTCTCTCTCTATATATATATATATATATATATTGTAGTTTATATTTTGAATCTAAATCTGAAATGTAACTCGTTAGAACTCATTGACCTTCTTCAAAAAAAATTAGGTTACATCACTTTAATTACCATACTAAGTACTAATAAGTCCACTAACATGACCTGACATGATTCCACTATGTTAAAATGCACCTATAAGGGTGTCCATCTCTCCAAGATCTAACCATAATGCTTTTCCTTTTTACCTTTCTTTGTTTTGTTTTGTTCTTAAATTTTGCAAAGCAAAAGCAACTACCCTTCTTTTGAGGTTGGTGAGTACTGAGTAGGAAACCTTTATTCATTAGCACTCCCAAAATGCAATATAGAAGTGATTACTAGCACTAATCATCAAAATTAGCAAAGTGGGAATTGATTCAGCAAGTGGGTACATCAAGACATAGATGATAGAACCCTAAGGCCAAATGAATAGACCAAAGACCATGAGTTATATAATATGTTCTTGTACATCTATATGTATATATATGTAATCTCCCCCTTTCAGATAGCTAATGAGAACCTAACATTGTAAATTTGAAAGGTTGATAATAATTGCTAGAGTTCATACCATCTCTGAAGTTCCTAGCCAAGACTCATCCAATAGACATATGAAAAATAAAACATATCGAAAACAGATCGAATACTTGCAGGAAAAGCAAAAAGGAAAAGAAAAAAAAAAGGTGGCTCAAATTAAAAAATATTCCTTTTGTTCACTTTTAAAATTTCTAACTAGTAGGAATTGAGAGTAATTAGAACTTGAATGGTCAAAATTGGAATGATATTTTTTATTTTCAAACATAACTCACCGCCTTCTTAGAGAAATTATTCAAAATAACCTTCACAATAGGTCACTATGTTTATATGGTATGACGTCCCAATAACCATGTTCATATGGTTTGACATTTCACTCAAATTGTACAACTTTTGATTGTCTACTTATAGCTGGATTTTTGGATTTTAAGATCTTGTAGCTCTGCTAAACTAATGCTTGTTATTAATTTTACTAACCGTGGTTACTTTTTCTTTAAAAAATAGACATATTATATTAAATGAGTAAACCATCACGCCAAGTAAGCGCAAATGTTGTATTGTAACGGTCACTTTGAATAATTTCTTCCACAGATTAATAACTAAACCAGAGAATGTTCTCGTGGTGGAAGTAAGCTGGATTGTTATTTCTTGTGGACAAGCTCTACTTTTTTTTTTTGTTTTATTTTTATTTGTTTAATTAAGCATATGTGCAAGATCATTTAACCTTTTTTTTCATATTATTTCTGTAAAGATGGCACGCACTGTTCCTCTATTAAAGCCAAAAGTTTAGGTAATATGTTAGGTGAAAGTCTGAAAATGAGGAAGATGTATGGGGGACACGTGTCTCTTTATGAACTTACTTTCCCCCTGACGTGCTTCACGTGCCAATATTTCAGCAAATTAATTAGTTGCATAATTCCGATAGCTGTTTCTGAAAATGACCATTTATTTGATTTTATTATTCACACAATTTTTTTCTTCTGATTTTGCATGGGAAACCTATAGATACATAATGATCTCTTTGCAACATAACCTTGAGATTTTCTCTTGGTTTCAATTGAATTAGTAAGATAATACCAGAATACAGCATACTTAAAACCAACCTTCGATCTATTGCGGTGACTTGGCTACAAAGCAGAGAAATTGCAGGCAGGACCTTGTTTGGATGCAGTTTTTCATGGGTTTTTAGCTTTTGAATTCTGACTTATATTTTTTTTAACTAGCTTTAAGATTTTATGGGGTTTTGGCTTGTGGCTTTTAATTTGTATATTCGTTAAAGAAAGAGGAGGAGGGGGAGGAGGAACCCAGCTTCTTGTCCAATTTTGAATTTGCCACATGTAGGTTGGAAAGCAATAGTTTTAATCATGATCATGATACAACGAAGCATTTGTGGCCCAAAAACTTCCCCTTGCTTCAAAATTAATATAATTAATCTTAATTACAGAAATAACATGGATAAGGATTTTCTCTAACCCGGGTTGGAGGAAATCTCTCATGCTATGTGTACGTGACAACATACCATTTAACCATGTATTTATATATTTATTTTTATTTGTATATCTTTTATAAATATATTCCATAATTAATGTCTAAAATTTAGAAAGAACATAAATAAATTAATAATACCGTTTTAATACATAACAGCCTAGTATGCTGCCACATACACAGGGCAAGAGGAATTCCTCCAACTTGGAGGAAATCCTTGTCCAAATAATATTACACAACAAGATTTGATAACTCAAATCCCGTTAGTCGTATCAAGAATTGCAGGCATAAAAATCCATTTGATCATATGACGTGGTGTATTCATGTAATGTCATATAGAGAGAGACAATAATTTTTGGGACATTATATTCATTATTCTAGCTGTATGGTGACTTTTTAAATTTACAATTTTTGCCATGTAAATAATATCATACGTGTCACAATTTAAATAAAATATTATATCAAGTAAACATAATGATACAGTGTGACAATCCTCTCAATAATTACTCGTGATTTAGAGTTTGAAACTGTGGAAGATACCATCCACTAGTCTATTTAAATTTGTTCATTATGGAAACGTTGGCGAAGTTCACGGTTCAATAATTTGATGTCCTGTTCAAGTTCATTACAAGTAGTTTTCTTTTGTGGAACGGCCTTTTGACATTCTTGGCATTTTATTATTGGAATTACTTGAATATTCAATGTCGAAGATTGCACTCTATAGGACGAAAGTCAAGTGAAAAATTCAAAAAGCTTCCTTATGGTATTTGATATTGTGAATCTCTAATGTGGGACCTAATTAATAACTCGCCGTGTTATGACTAATCAAATTTTTGTGAATGTAAAGTCTCTAATTTGATTCGTTCTCAATAACTAGTTTAATTGGTAAAGTCTATACTAGATAATGGGATGAAGTCCGGGATTGGGGGAAAGCATCCATTGTAACCCAGTGCCATTGAACAAAAAAGCAAAAAAACAACAACAAAGTTTTAGTATCGTATAAAGAATTATTACACATTTCATGGGGTTTGGTTTTAAGCAATGGATTTGTCCAAACTTCAAAGGTTTTATCGTTTATGATCATATAAGTTGAACATATAGGTTTTATTACAACAAAAGTTGAACATTAATAGATTATATGTATGTATATATAGATGCATATATTCAAGAGACAATGGACTAAACTAATTTGTGGCGTAAATTCTTCTATATTCCCCTCAATTTGTGGAGTCCTGCTTGTTTAGACTTTAATTAGATTAAAATAAAACAAGATCAATAAACAATTCTTGTTACCTAAAGAAGTCCAAATGTAATACCACATGTACCCACCAACTGTTTTTTTTTTTTTTTTTTTTTAAATCTTAAGACTGTTTGAAATAAGAATTTGGTGATGAAAAAAAAAAAAGAAAAAGTCAAATGTGAAGGAAAGAGAACAAAATAAAAAGTTTTTGTTTTATTTTTCTCACTTTTTTTATTTTTCTTTACTTTTTTCTTAATAAATCCAAATTCCAAATACGAGTTATTTTACCTTCATGCATGGTACGTTATAACTGGAAAGAGGAACAAAAGAGGGGAAAGGTTCTTCCAAGAGCAATGGTGTTGAAATTATAGGAAGAAAACAAGGTGCTTCTGTGCTTGCAAGATTGCTTGCAAATTAAGTTCCAGAAACCGTGAACTTGGAAGGATGCTGAAGGTGGGGAAGCCGGCCAAAAGGGGTAGGTATTGGGAAAAGTTTAATTTCTTTCATGCCAAGTTTTCTCCAAACTCGATCAACCCCAAAACAAAACTAAAGGGGCCTCAATAAAATACAGTATGTGTGATAGTAACAAATATTGCATATATCATGCACAATGTGGGTATTTACAAAATAATTTGCACTGTTTCGAGCATAGGTTAAACATATTTTGTAATTAGTGCGATCTATATAGGAATGTGATACACGAAATTAAGATGTAACAATTTTGTATTAACGTATATTTATATGTAGCTTTTCGTGTATATATATGCATGGAAAAACACGTGTACGCATTATTGCCTACAACAAGAAGTTAATTAGGTTTTGTTCTTCTTTTTTCAAAATAATGGACTGCTAAAACTTTAGATCTGGAGAGAAAAAAGGTGAATCTGGATTCTGGAAAACGACCCCAAAGAAAGAGTAGGTATAAGGCTGGTGGTGGTAGGGCTCAATTATTGAACTCTTCACTGTGCATTAATCAAATCTTTCTCTCTCTCTCTCTCTCTCTCTCTCTCTCTCTCTCTCTCTCTCTCTAATGTGCCAAGAATATACTTCTAATGATTATTTTGGCTTTCTGAACTTTAGAATATTCTAGTACAGTCACACTTACCACACGGGGTGAATATGTCAACCATCCGATTTCTGACACTTGGCACACCCATGAATGAACAAACAATGATTAGTCGCATAAGAGTTAACATGTTGTATATGGGTAATGGAAAAGGAAAGGAAGGAAGAAGAAAGAAGAACTGGTTTTTACTTTACTACCGCCTGCAAGGTCAAAGAACAAAAAAGAAGGCTAATTAGTTTATAAGATTCAACAGTCCCAACTTGGACTATTTCTAATTCATGAAGTAGTGGCTGCCAGCCAGTAGCCAACTTCTCTTTCCATTCTTGCAAAATCTTGGAAGCCAAACAAAGCATATTCAAAAAGTCATACAAGAACTGGAGCTTGCCCTTTAACTTTTGCTTCAACTTTATATACATATATATATATATATATTGCATGCTAAAGAGACTTTTGGTTTATGCTTTTTGGCCACTCAGGTTCTGGAGTTGTTTATTAATCCAAAGTTCAACCTTGAACTACAATCCCTTTACCACTCATCCAAATACAATACAATCTGGGGGTCCTCTCTGCGGTTTTATAAGTTGTTTTAAATTTTTTTTTTCTGTTCTATTTTCCTTAAAAAAAAATTATGGACTGGATTACCCTTTACTAAGGTGTTGAGTTTGTTGATGGACAAACAAGCAAGGCAGCATAGGGAGATTGTTTGGAAGAACCTTTGTGGAAGACATTCTTACTAATTAATTTTTAATTTTTCCGCACATGTGAGAACATTGTAGTACCTAGGTTTATAAGCTTATAAAAATTGGTGTCTAAGACCTTCGATAATTTGACATTTTCCATGGAGCGGGTTTTAGGGTTCAATTGGCTATCAAGAATTGTGCATAAGAAATAAACTCTGCTGGTAGATCTGGATATAGTAATACCACTTAATGTATATGGCCATCATTCCACGATTTTACAGCTTTATCGGCCACTTCAATCACATTTTCCTTTATGAATAACTTATTGTGCGTTCTCATTTTCATTCCAAGCAAGCATTATTATTATTATTATTATTATTATTATGTGTTTGAGAGAGAGAGAGAGAGAGAGAGAGAGAGAGAGAGAGAGAGAGAGAGAGAGAGAGAGAGAGAGAGAGAGAGAGAGAGAGCACCACTACACATTTGAATTTGAATTTCCTTCAGCTTTAGTCCAACAAGTCAAAGATGTGATTGATCCTTGGAAAGAGTCTTGGAACATTGACACCATCAGTGCCCTTTTTTATTCTAGCACTGCAGGAAAAATTATCCGAATCCCGTCACCCCTCTAATATTTCTGATAGATTTATTTGGCCAAAATCTTCAAACGGGGACTACTCAATCAAAAGTGGGTATCAAAGCTGTGTGAAAAGACCCAGGAAGAACGACGGTAATAGGAGCTCTTTATTGTATCAAGCTCCCAATGAGCTGTGGACAAAGTTATGGTCTTTGAAAACTCAACCTAAGCACAAATCATTTCTTTGGAAGGCATGCAAAAATGCCATCCCAATACTAGAAAATTTGTTTCATAAGAAGATTATAATATCTCCTTTGTGCTCTATTTGCCAGCGAGAGGTGGAATCAGTGGAGCGTATTTTACTTTTGTACCCTTCCTGGGCCTTCTCTATTCCTCCGAAGTTACAGTTGCTGCTGATTCAAGATTTTTCATCCCGACGGATTGGTTAACCTCATCTTCTGGTATTCAGGTTTTGCTCTTTTTTCTCTGATTTTTGTTTTGCTCTGTTTCTTTTGCTTATGTATAGCTCAGAACCCCCCCCCCCCCCCCCCCCCCCCAAAAAAAAAAAGGCCTTTGAGTTGAATGCCTCACGAATGTGCTGCTTGCAGTCTAAAACGGCCAATTATTGCCTGAATGATTCAATATTTATCATATGTCCATTCTTTATTTTCTGTTACAAACAGAAAAGTCCACAATGAGACCAACCAGCCATTTCAATGTTTTTGGGCTTTCGTGTCACAGCCCATTAGCCCAAAAGAAAATAGAGAGCATGCAGAGTGAAAATGCACGCCCACCGTGGGGCTCGAACCCACGACCACAAGGTTAAGAGCCTTGCGCTCTACCAACTGAGCTAGACGGGCTTTGGGTGACTGATTGCTGACTTCATCATTGTTGTTATTTAAAATTCATATATGAACTTGAGAAATTTGATAAATTACTAAGAACACAGACCAAGTTAAAACAATATTGTTTTCAATATTTGAAAACTCAATTAATATTAAAAATATTTTTGAGTTATATATTGATTACATAATATAACATAAAATAATTTAAGCGCATATTTGAAAGTATGCACAAAAAGAGTAATAAATTTTTCATCTAAAGTAATTGCTTATGATTAGTTTTTTTTTAAATATGATTACGTTATGTTAATATATAATTACTTCTTAAAGTAATAAATTACAATATTTTCAATCATTAATGATTAGAAAAGATTCGAGTGAGGGATCATAAGTTAAGTGATAATTCAACTCAAGTACTCTAATTATATTTAAGAAAAGTTTGATATTATATATGTTGTATCATGGCCATGATTCATTAAAATTTTTAGCATCACTAATTTCACAAACAAGCTTAGCGTCTAAAATACTTAGTCTTTCAATTTTGGTAAAGGACTAAATTGTAACTTAAAAGATAAATATTATTTTTCACAAATAAACAACGAAATAGGTAATGGCATTATGAATCATGAAAAATAAGTATTTTTTCTTTATTGGGGAGACATCTAATAAAAATAGAAAAGAAATCACCGCCACAACCATATTCTCTACAATTATATAAATTATTTAAAAAATAGTTAAACTTATCAATGAAAATGTAGAAGTGTCCAACCAAAATGAAAAAAAAAATTAATTAGCTACAAATTATAAAGACTAGCTCCCTTTGGAATCATCACTATTCCATGATCCTAGCAAGCGTTACTCTAAAGTATAGATTAGGGGTGAACATTGGATCACAAATAATAATTTTTATCGCATCAAAATTAAATCTCAAACCTATTTAAAATAAAAATTAGATTCTCAAACCTGTTCATTTAACTCAAAAAAATTTTATGTCAAAAAAATGAACATAAATGATTATTAGTTTGTGTTTTTATTAATTAAAAACAAGTGTTCATAACTAATTTTTTTGATAACTATTTTTTTTAAAATAAAATTTAATAACATAAAACCAAAATACATATATTAGAGTATTTTGGACCGAGCAGGGTCGGGCTGGGCCGCATTAAGGTTATTGGGTCTAAAAAATCTTAAAATCTTGTAAATGAAGGGCAGACTTAGCGGATCCGGCCCATAGCCACCCACAAGCGTTACAATTCAGAGCTGTCAGATTTGACGCAACGTGGACGCTCCAATAACTAAAGTTGAATGATCAACGGATCAGATTTACAGATTCCCATCAGGAAAACATGGGGTAATATCCAGCTAACAATTATCACTCGTCGCAGTACTGCAAATTCCCAATTCTAAGCCCTATCTGGTAATTTCACAGTAATTTTCACTCATCCATTGTTCTTCCAATTTCACTTTTTCTTTTTTTCTCAAGAGCTCCAATTCCACTAAACCACCAATCCAACCGTCCGTTTCAGCTTCATCGACGGATTTCGTACACTCATCTCTAATAATACCTATTTTCCACCATTATTATACACAAATATATAAAATCCACGTATTCTTTTCCATCTCTGCAAGTACTCGAAGTCCTCTTCTCCTTTTCCTCTCCCTGTTTCGAAATCGATTCTGTCTATAGAGATCCCTAAATCAAATCGGTCTTGGAAACCCTAAGGATCGATTAGCTTCTACAAATTCGTTGGCCGTCGTACATTCTCTGTTCGTATTTCTTGGGTAAAGTACTGATTTTTTTATACATTTCTCATAGTAGTCGTCGTCGTCGTCGTGTACTTCTGGTACAATTTTTAGTATGATTAACCTTTTTGTCATCTTTGCGTTCTCGTTGATTTGACTGTTGTTGTTGTTGGGTTACACTTGAGGAGCTGACGCTTGTTTGTCGGAATTTGCAGAGAAAGTGAGGAGGATTTGAGAATAAAAACTAGGGTTTAATAGAGATGAGATTTGAAGGATGAACGATGCCGGTGCTGCGTAGCGGAGTGCGCAGGGGCCGGGCAGCGAAGCAGCAGCCTAATCCGAATCCGATTGAAGGCGAAGCGATTGCGACGAGGACCCGAAGAAGGAGAGCAGCAGCAGCGCCCAAGAAGGATCAGCTGGTCAATGAGAACGTAGTTGCCACTGCGGCACCTGCGGAGGAGAGGGAGGCAGAGAACAACGTTTTACAAGAGCCACTCCGTGTCAGTGGTGGTGTTGGTGATATCGGTGGTGGTGGTGGTGGCAGCGCTGGGGAGGAGGAGGTAGGGGAGAAGCCCATGGATGATTACGATAGTGGTGCTCGGAGCGCTGAAAAGGCTCATGCCGGTGAAGATGAAGGAAGCACCGCTCCCCTTCCTGAAAGGGTGAGATTTTTTTTATTATATGCATTGTGTGCATTTTTATGAATTGATAATCAATTGATATTTTGTATTGCATGCATTCATGTCTTTGGCTTGATTTGACAGTAGAACAATAGTGTGTATCGGTACTTGGAGAAAACTGAATTTCCTTTTTCATGAGCTTCATGTTGATATCATGATATGTAAGTTATATTGAAGATGGAATTGTGAGATTTTTTTAGCGATCTTATTAAATTACATGAAACTGTATCGTGGGATGTGTGGTGGGTGATTGTAGTTGGTTTTGTAAAAATTATGATCCTACATAATGGTTTGGTGTTTGCATGGAGAAAGATGTTACGTGAAAAGAGATGCTGTCTTTTTTATGGGTATCTCTGATTTTAGAGTTTTCATGCTGGACGTTTGATTCTATTTTTCGACCGTTAAGAGGGTTTCTGTTAGTGATTAACTCACTGTGGTTTGTTATCTGTGTACCGTTGTTACTGTTGTAAGAAGAAAGGTTTAGAAAGACGATGGAATTTCCAACCTCTAACATTTGCTTCAGAAAATATATGCTTTTTGAGTGGCTTATCATTTCGGGGTTGGGTAATATCATTGTTTGCATCTGCGTAATCTTGCGAGTTATATTCCCTTTAGAATGAACCATACAAGAATTAATTCATGGGAGTCTGAAGTTCGTTGATGGATGTGATAACTTTTTTCCTATTTTCTGACATTTTTGTTATCATGATGGACTGGACACGTGCTTGGCTGCATTTCTTCTATTGTCATTTTGGGAGTTTGGTTTTTTCCGGATGCTTTTGGTTATGATGACAATATCTTATTAGATAAATGAGAACTATTTATTCATATAACGACACCAATAAAAAAATTATATTGCACCAAAGCATCTTGTGCAGTATTGACTTCATGCCGGACATTGTGATATACATAGTAAGAACTGGCTACCGCTGTGCTTATTGCAAGCGGACATTTTATAGCAGCAGTAGCATTTGGTAGAGTTAAGCTGTTTTGTTGGAGTATGAGTTGTTGAACGTGATGCATATTTCCATGCTTATTCTTAATTTTAGCAATATACATGTTTGCCAGTTTGGACTTTAGGCCATTTTATAACTAATTTTTACTATGGTGATGCGACTGTATTATTTGAACATTGAATGAGGGTGAACTGTTAAACCATTGAATCAGAATCATAATTTTTCTGTATATGGATGAATATGAAGCTTCTTAGTCCTATATTGCAACACGTGTAATAAAGCTATGTGCTTGATCTTGAAGTTTGGCTGTTCTGCATTTTGCCATGGGCACACGTGGCCACATATGTGAGGACACTGAGTGGTCAGGGAGGACTGTTTTAAAATTTTTACGTGCTGAACGGAATCTTATCAATAATCTTTAATCATCCCTTTTCCTTAAATGATGAATCCTCTTTATTGGCTGACACTGTCATCCAACAAGTGCAATTATACAAATTTTCAAGCTTGTAATATGTAAAATTTATTGTTTCTAGTAACAGATTGTAATTTAATTGCACTAGAACCTTGAACTATCTTATGATATATATGAGCTTATAGGATACTCAAGTTGTTTAACCTATGCGATAATTTGTGATGTGGGGAAAAATTGGAAGCAATTATATAAGTAAAAACATATAGTCAACGTAAAACATTGAGAATTCTTAAGAGAAGCCGTGCCTGTGTCTGGCACAAACACCTGCTTTAGATGCCCAAATGCATAATGTCCATACCTGCTGGGACGTCCACATAATTGTGTTTGAAACACGTGCCTAGACACAAGTATGACTTGGCCTGGATGTAATTGATGCATTTTTATTAAGAAGGGTTAATATTTGTAAAGAAAGAAAAGACTAAAAACAGTATTAGCAATTGTCTATTTAAAATTGTTGTGCGCATCTTATCCATTTAGCTATGTCATTCAAGTTCCCCAATTTTAGTATAGTGTTCTTGATATATTAATCAAAATGATATATTGGTCATATATTATGTAATTGCAGATTTAAATATATTTCATAATCTTGCTGTGTTTTCATTGTAACCTTGCCCAACTTTTTTGGGATTTTCCATATGGGCATATTGACGCCATGTTGTGTTGGTCTTATGTCCATGCACGTGCTTCATAGTTTCTTTTATATAAATTTTTTTAATTGTTTCAATCTATTGCTAAATAGATTTAGTTAGGTAAATTAATGTAAAAACTGGTTGGACTTCATTTGCAGTAATCTGACCTGTTGTTTCCATCAGATCCACAAATTGTATTTATAATAAGCGATGGTGAAGTGGAAAATTTGCTGATTAAAGTGGAAAATCTGCTCATCTCTCTTTCAATTTATAACTCTTTATAAAATCCCAGAAGAAGTGTTTAATAAGTTAAATTGTTGTGTCACATTAAATAATCACATGCAGCTCATAGCATCATTGAGACATAAAAACATGAAAGCATGCCCCTCTTAGTATAAGTGTGATACGATACTGTGGAGGGCATCTGATGTTTCTCTTCTCTCCCATTCTCTCCCCTCTAAGAATGGAATGAGAAGGCTGCGATATTGTGAATCTGTGATTGGTAATGTGGAACAACTTTTGAATTTATGGTGACAAGTTTGGGAGTACAATTGTCTATTTTAATTCCAGAGGCTGAATACCAATTGGGAATTAATTAGCCCCAATGAATTCCTTGGTGTCT